>CAMXCT020001083.1:0-152500 GCA_947184155.2 Cladocopium goreaui
TGGAAAAAAATTGTGTTAAACCAAAATTTTCCATGTTGGAAACCCTGGGTTTCATCAGAACTGCAATTTGTTCCGATTTCGACTTTGAAATCTATGATAATTTTCTTGGAATTATTGTTTTCCAAGGTTCGGGAATGTTCAGATTGGTTGAACCCCGAAGGTATGCGAAAACTTCACCGAAATCCACGTATTGCCACAATGATGGGTCAAACTCCCAATCCAATTGAATCGTTTCGATAGCTGGCGGTGTTGACTCCATGGTGATCTGAGGCTGACCGCGCGCTGTCATCTTCATGCCCTCGACCAGGTCGCATACAGCACGAGCAAATCGGGGAGGGTAAATCCTGAGGACTAGTTGGCGGGTAAAGCCTTCAATTGGTAACATTGGCAAATATCGTGCAAAAAAAATGAACATGACTAGACCAATCATAGAACAGTTGTTTTGAGCATTCTGGGAGTCATATTGCAGATCCAACGTAGGAAACTGTAAATGACATCTACCTATACCCAAAATTAGTTTCAAAATTTTCCGTAACCCTTAAGTTGGTGTAAAGTGTCTCTGTTTGCTTCAGAAAGCGAGTGACTTTGTAGCGGGTCTTACCAGAACCGTCTTGATACTTTTCGCAAGTTCGAAGCTTAGGATTCTTCTGAAAGCCTGACATAGATAACTTCCCTTTGTCCAATCTGGAAATCACTGGTGTATTGGCAAAACCCATATGTCTCTTTGCTGTTGCGCTATCATAGTGGCGCATCCACCACTTCACCAGGGTCACCTGAGCTGATTTTTATGGAAGAGTTGATGGGCATATATAGGGACCCCCTAGTGGAATGGTACAATTGTAGATCAATTGAATGGATGGATATAGTATATATGTATAGTCACAAATGATGCCAGTTATCTCGAAATAAAGTTGTCACATTCTTGATATACATGGGTCATATAGAAAAGAACATCTAAGGATATGACGGCTCGGTCTCCTCCACATCTAAAGATGCTTGCGAGTATGAACCTCCATGTAGGATAAAACTCAAGAAGAGATCCCGAAGGTTGCTCCAACGACCATGCCCCCCAAGGGCTGTGCAAAGAACTACGAGGGTGCAAGTCCTGCGCCGGCTATGCAGGCAAGAGACCACCGGTTGCAATCAATTTGATTGGTCACTGGAGTTGGTTTTCAACATCCATTTATGAAATCAACTGTGTTTCCAGTAAAAAAAATGATACATCACTTAACTATAATTTGTTGTAAAAGCAACCAAACACTGAAGGGAATCCTCCCCAAGAGCTTGTTGGATAGAAAGACCGACGAATAGTCACTGAAACCCAACGAAGTGCATGCAGATCTCATCGATGTACCAACGTTTACTTTGCAGAAGGAGCTGCACTTGATGCCGAAGTGTGCAGCAAAATTGTTCATGATCCCCTTCAACATGATCAGAATTGCTAACCTTACAGAGCAACACAGCAGGTGGGACTGCAGGACCACAATTGCTAAACCGATTCCATAGGTCAAACATATAAATTAACTCCCATAAGTTTGGGGAATGGGGCATTGACAAATCCCAAATGAAGATCTAATAAAAAAAGTCGATCTCTTTTGATGAAACATTGATATTACAGTCCATATTATCGCCATAGAAACGCATATCCCGATGCACTGTTCAAGTCCATGAAATTTGTCTTCTTGGCTCGTTTCGTGCCAGGCTTGGGGTTGTGATCCTTAATATCGAATCTCACACTCCGGTACCTCGCCGATTTCATCGTGTCATTGATGCGCCCAAAGCCTGCGAAGTACTCTATGTAGTCGACTTCCTGGAGACAGGAAGCATGGCACTTCCCAGATTCGGATAACAATTCTTCAACTATAATAAAAGGTCGATAGCATATATAATATATCGATTTGAATTATTTGATATATCGATTTGATCTGGGTATGTTAGGATTCCCACGCCCAAAATGCCCCTGGTGTTTTTCCTGTTTAAGAGGATTTCTTTTTTGAGACCAGCACCCCAAAGTGCAATGCCTGGCGCAAGTCGAAATCCATCCAGGTGATGAGAAGGATCAAGTACGCAAACTCCTGAAGCCAGATGGACAGGTGCGCTGATAACTGGACAAAATCAAAATAATATACACAAGACTACTGCGCAACCAGTGCAGTACGTGTGATAAACCCAACCCTTCACTTGAATGAATTGTTGGCTCCAGTTCAACATATTTTTCATGCATGCTGTAAGGCTAATTCATCAACATCATTTTCCTTGGGGCAACGGAGTTTGTGTAAGCGCCAGATAAGGTCATCGATCCACGCCATGGCAGCAGGGGATTAGACAGTGAAGAACAGAAAGCTGAGATTTCAGGTACCATGGGAATAGACCGATTTTTATACGTGCAGTAAATTACAATAGTATATCAACTAATTTTGATCATGTTTGTTTATCTTTAACATATATATTAATTGATCAATGTTTATATTTGGAGGCATGACTATCATTCATAATTCATGGAAAATAATGGAAGATCCAGAAAACTATTTGGAGGTCATTGCCATCAAAGAACCTTTGTGGTATATGCAACCTGTATGAAAAAGGCTGCGATGCGAAAGCCATTCTTTACACTTGTGATTCATCCCTGACAGTTTCTCAACCCAGGATCCAATTCACATCGTTTGTTTTGCATGGAATTGTTGTGGTTTTCCCCAATTTTGTATGACAAGCTGGATGTAAACCACTTTAAAAGACTAAACCCATCCCAAAACAAACCATGCAAGCAGTACTAGCTCTCTTCAAGTTGTCCACCCGCACTCTCCACAGGTTCCGCCCCTTCTGGAGCTTTCGAAGGCCATCTACTACCATAGGATGACCTAGGGTCCGGGCATCGGTTGGTAGACCAAATGTGGGGCAAACATTGCAGGTTCCAGGAATGAAAGAAAGGGGTCTTGACTACTTAAATGATTTCAATTTAATATATCAAAATTGATAGGTCGATCGATCTATATATAAATTGGTGGGGACGTTGCAGAAATTGTTGGAGACTGTTTACAAATGTATGACATCATGCAGGCGCATGTGTGTGGAATTCTTGGCAAACACCTCGAAACCTTTTGAACCAATCTCGTGTGGGATTTCCATCAGTTCAAAAATTACTGATATCGAAACATGAAACCCTCCCAAAATCAGGACGCTTTCTCCAATCCTTTTTTCTGCCTCAAGCTGGTTTCCTCCAGAGTCCAGCTGTGCCAGGCCTATCCTAGACGTGCTGCTTTGACATCATTTTCTGAAGCAGGACAGAAAGGGTTGTTGAAATCAGGGTACCCGATGAATATAGATTCAAAGATTAAATGTGGTCTTTGGTGCAAGATCGCAATACATGTTCTGAAGATTGGACTTTCCTGTTTATTTCTCAGAGTATGGATCTTCACCCATCAAATGCCAGTGTGGTCACCCAAACTGTCGTAGTAATTGGTTGGCCGAGGTCAAAAGCTAAGCGTGCTGCAGTGACCAGTTGCTCAATCAAAATGACTTGATAAACCATGACGATAATGATTTCAATTTGACATGTAAATCACTCGAAACAAGTATAAATGATAAAACCAAAACGGCTTGAAAAATATGACTGGGATTTACACTAAGACTAGTAGGTTGCCACTGGGTCATTACAACTTGCACGCCCCGCAGTGCCAAAGCTGGCGCAAACGTGTGAACCCACAAAAATGATTTGCCACCTGAGCTAACTATGGTGGCATCCCACCGACACACATGCAGCCAGCAATACTGCAAATGACTCAGGTCGCACGTGAAAAAACTTAAGCAACAACACGCCTACACATCATGGCCTACAACAGCCCAAGCCGATTTTTCAAAATAGCCTCTAGTGTCTCACACCACGGATTGTCTTTCGACAGTTCCTCATAGTTAATCTCACCAACTTCCAAGCCTGCATCAACATCCAGTGCCTAGGCTGAGAAGGCATGGGCACTCGACAGGTGATGTAAAAACACAATATAACCCAGAGTTGGTGCTGATCATGCAAGAAGTAATGTTATATATTTGCTTGATTCATATCTTTGATTTGTATGCTATGCATGATAATAGTTTGAAACTATACATGGTACAGCCCCGCATTGTGCACCCAAGTTACAAAGAGCTCTGCACACTTCAATGCCAGGGCCAACGACGACATGTAGGTGATGTCTTCAACATCATTGAACGTAAAGTGTGCTATGTCCTTCTTGTTTGATTTTGAAGTAACACCACATTTCGGCCCCTGCCAGTAGATGTTCAACCTGCACTCAGTCAAAGCCTTGCCACATTGTAAGCGGGATTTCATTTCATTTTTGATTTCATCTGTTGCTGCAGTCTCATCCCTGTCTTGGAAAAGTTTGTAGTACTTCTTGATTTTTTTCATAAACTCAGTGCTTGCCTGGGCTGCCTGTGGTGCGGTTCTCTTTTTTTTCTTCTTGTCAGTGCTAGTGCTAGTGGACACATCGGGTTCCTGTGTTTCTGTCTCCTCTGCCTGACCTTCTGCCTTCTTACGTTTCTTGGATGAAGAAGTCGATGACAATGCTCGCTCAGTCTCAACTTCCTTCCTTTGTTTTTTCTTTGCATTTCTCTTGGGGGCTGCTGGTGCTTTCTTCTTTGGCTTCTTGGTCTCTGCGTTGCTCTCTGCAAGTTCTTCTTCAGTTTTTAATCTTTTTGTTGCTGGCTTGCTGCTCTCTGGCTTGCTGCTCTCTGGCTTGCTGCTCTCAGGCTTGCTCTTCTCAACCTTTGAAGTCTTTGGCGTTCCTTCGTTTTGGCCAGCAAGGTTGTGCAATGACTGCTTGCCATCCTGCCATGCATAGCTGTCCCAGTAGTAGCCCGGGGTCCCCCACCCATCCTGTGCCCATTCCTCCCCTTCATAGCCCCAGCCTTCCTGCCATGTCTCATCCCACCATGTGTTCTCATCCCAGTCTGCTGACTGGCCAGCCTTGTTTTTTGAAACATTTCTTCCTCGACCCCGACCTCGACCTCCATTTTCAGTGCCTCTCCCGGCCCCTTCACCTCTACCATTCCTTCCACGTCCTCTTCCTCTTGCTCTTCCCCGTCCCCTCTCTCTCGGAGCCTTCTCTGGCTTGAGATTGAACTGGTCGTTTCTTGTAACATACTCCTCAGGTGTATCCTTTTCTACCTCTGCCTCGCATCAACAAGGAAATCGAGTTTTATATATCAAAGGAAAGTAATGTTGCAAGAATCAGAATCCAATAAGTCAAAACATTGCAAGCGACACCCCTTTCCCATACTTCCCCACCTTAGCAGCAGGCTTGGAGGACTTGGGTTTTCTCTGAGTGTCCTGGGCTGGTTGGTCAGGTTCGCTTTTTTTTGTGATAGGCTGCAGTTCGCAGGAGGTTTCACAGCCCATCTCGATTGTTTCTCCCTTTGCCATTCGTCGCTTCTGAAAAGACTCTCGCTTAGCATCAGCTGGGACATCAGGTGAAAAAGTTGCCCAGGTTTCCGGTGGAACGGGTAAGGCTTGAAGATCAGTAGGGAGAGTCTCTTGGAAGTCGGTGGCTGCAGTAGGTGGTTTGTTACCGCCAGATCCTCCCGATGCATTGGTTGAACAACAGGATACAATATGGTGTTATGATTATCAGTGCATTATATGGATACATAAAGAAGACAATCTCGATCTGCAGTGTTGTGGAACCAACGGCATTACTTCAGCAAATTCAAACCATTTGTTATATATGTGTTTGATTCACTAAAACCACATATATATCATTACATGTTGATCAGTACAAACAGGCAGAGTGTAGAAAATATCGCATAAGAGTCGCAACACAAAATTGCATCTATACCCTGTCCTTGGCCCCCTGACACTGGAGGAGAAAGGCTTGATGAGCCCTTGGCTTTCAGCTCATTCAACCTGCAAAGGGCAGCAAACATAGATAGACCAGCGCAAGACCATCAGAACAATAGTTTCCCACTTCCATATCTTAATCCTGAATTAGTCATATCCTCCATGGTTAACCTATGAAGATCGCACATGAGCACATGCAGCAAATATAGATTTACAATTAACATGCGTGTTGTAGGACGAGAACCCCGCCCAAGCCCACCCACTCACCTTTCGAGCCGCGCAGCAATCTCTTGCTTTCTCTTGAGCAAGTCCAGTTTCCTTCCTGAACATACATGTGTATGGTAGCCGTCGCAGATATATAAGACCCCAGAGCTGACATCCCCAACCCTTGATCAGCAACACTATGCTTTGCATCATTGGACATACAACTCTTGCTCAAACAAACATCGGTGTTGAAGTTCTAATTGCAAACCAGTTTCTCTCTGTTTCTGAAACCGGGGATGTGGTATCAGCAGGGGTGTTGCCAGTACTACCTTCAACTGGCGGGGTCTCTGATGGCGAAGTCTTTGCTGGGAGGGCTGGGGCAGCTCGTTCATCCTTCTTGACAGGTGGATTGGTCAGCTGTTGCATTTTAGGTTCCTTTGTTTCCTTTGCATTTGTTTCTACCTTCTATTGCAAGACCTGTTCATCTGGGATCACCGGGTCTGTCTCTTTCGGTTCTTCTTCTTCACCTCCTTCTCCCCTCCCATCCTCCTGTCCATAGGCATCCTCATCGTCAGAAGTTTCATCGGCAGCCTAAGCTTCTCTCAGAAGTAAAGGCAACAAGACGATACTTGTCAGGTGATATACTTTATAGTCCAGGAAAACGTAATCTTATATATGATGAAACCATCGCTCCTGCCAATTATATATCAGATCCTATGCCATCAGGCCACTATAGTAACTCAAGGCTTTGGTTTGTACTTGAAAGCCAAGACGCTTGTTTTTTCCTTCTTGCATTCACTTTGTCAACTTCGGCCTGTGCAAGACAAGAATATATATACTGAGAACTGTAGACTGGACAGGGGTCTTACAAATCAACACAGAACTATATATGCGTGTGTAGGTAAAAAGTCTTTTGAAACAGCATTTGAAAAAACACAACAAACTTTGAGCAACACATTCTTGGCACCCCTGTGGAAAAAACCATGTGCCATAGTTGAGAGACCAGACCTAGCCTGGAGCATGGGGTCCAGGGTCAAGCAAATCTCTTGGAAGTTGGGATCCTTACATATCGTGGAAAACAGTACATCGATGATTTTCCATGTTTTGGCAACAGGCATCAATTTAATGCAGTCACTACTCATCACCTGTCTTCGCTATACATGCATGTATAATATGTATATATGTGTTCAGGCATATTTCGGATGTTTGCATGTGTCCATGCATGTGGTAAACAAGTCCAGGTCTGAAAAACACGAAGTCAAAACTTGGGATTTCCATTGAGTTATTTTCCATACTATGTTTGACCCTTGAATCCAGCCAAGTAACCGTAGAGACTTCCTTCCTGCGAACTTTGGCCTTGACGAAGACCAACAGCTTCTTGAGGGTTTGCGCTGTTGTTTCCACAGCAGCTACAACATCATTCCCTGTTCGTTTGCTAAGAGTCAGCAGGGTTGTCACCTCTTGTCGCAAGTCGTCAATGGTTTGAATTGGACGTTTCGTGAGTATACACATGCGAGAAAGGCAAGGAACAAGCAAATCCTTGTTCAAGACACAAATGTTGTTGTCCTCCTGCTTCACTGGGGTCTCAGGATGTAGTGGATTCCCACCACTCAGAAGTCTTTCTTTCATATCAACACTTTGGTCCCACTCTCTCGCAATACCATCGATCGACACCGTTTCCTTAGAATTTGTTTCCCCATTCCCATCATCAGCGTTTCCTTTCCCACTGCATTGGTCCTTCTTTGCCTGGGCTGATTTTTTTGTTTTTGCCATAGCTTGAGCAAAAAAATTGACTGCGCACGTGGGCACAATCTGATTGAGAAAATGATTGCCTGCTTCCAGGACAATGTCATGCAGAATGAGACTGGGTAGCTGAGATTTTCACTTCCGCCCTTGTACCGGGAGCCCGGACTGATGCTTCATCTCGTGGAAAAAGCCATTGCTTTTGCAGGGGGAAATGTGCAAATAATTGTTGTTTCATATATAGCCCTTTTCCTGACAAGTATACCCTGAAAGACCAGACACTGGAAATAAATGTACTGAAGGTTCCTTGCAAAGATTCATCATGTGCCTTTTATACCCACAGGCCCACCAAATATAGTGATTCAATGTGGTATATATGTTATTGTTTGATTGCTGTTGTGAACGGGTACACTGTGCACGTCGCAATTCCCGAATAATACGGAATTCATTATAAGATATTATAAGACTATTGAATTCAATCATCATTATGCTTAGAATTTGGGGTTGATCTACATACATCGATATATAAAACCATTTGACATTGGAAAATTTGATCATCATCCAACATCATCCTGCCACCAAACATCATTCAGCCGTGATGCACGGCTTGATCAACCTAACCAAGTCTGATCAAGAGTTTCCATCCCGACTGTTCTCCTGGGCCTGACCCGGCTTTTTGGTAAAACCCGGGGTTTAAAATGCAAACCCGGGGTTTCAGGTCATATGTTGTCCAAACACGGGGTTTCGCTGCAAACCCGACAAATTTCCAGGGTTTGGTCGTTCAGGGTATATAATATAAACCTATATATATATATAGTTTTTGGATTAGTAGCGATGAACCCAAACTCACCAACATATATCTGGAGATAACAGGAGTACACCACCGAGTACCCGAGTATATACCCTATACACATACACACACACACACATATATATATATATATACACACATACATACAGCATGGATCCAAACTGGGCTGACGTACTGACCCCACAAACTTTGGTGCTTCCCGGCCCACCAGCAGGACCATCCAAGCATCCACTCGCCCACCTTGCCTGCATCGAAATTGCTCTTGTAGCCTGCGGGTCATGCCGTTTTCCCCCACTATTTCCACAAGTTTCCCATCAACATGTCCAGCTTTCAGCTTCCAAAATCATTCAAATTCCTCCACCAGCATTTGCTTCATATTTTTTTCCACATGTTTTTTTTCCATCATCCAACTTCCTCTCCTTTCACTTGGAACGACACCAAGGCACCATAGGCGAAGAACTTGCCACCAGGCGCATGGGCGTTTCCGATGGAGAAGCGGTAGCCCTTGTAGTCGGTGTCCGACTTCACCTGACAGAAGCAACAAAAAGTGCAAATTAAGTTTGTTTCTAAATCTAAGCCAGTGCATTCATGAATAAATGTATACTTATATCAATAGGTATATTCGTTATATAAAATGTATACTTACACATGTGTATATATATATATATATATTAGAATTAGACAATGAAATGCAATGCGTAAACAGTGTATTCAACTGTATATACATATGTGTGTATATATATATATAATCTGTGTATTATATGTGTGTAACACAGTGTTCAGCGAGGCTTCTTCAGATTTCTTCAGGCCATCTGATGATCAATCATGACCGACGGCTCGCAATGGAGGAGGCCAATTCAATCAACAACATGTTTTTTTGTTAAAGATACATTCAAATAATTGCATAGGAACATGATGGAACATGTGCATTGATAGATTTAATTCATCCAGATTCTTTGAAATGACTGGGCTGACTGGGTTCTTTCAGGATGTGGAGACACTGTTTTTTGACGATCGTTCACGCCTCCAAGGTGATGCTCTTGCAAGCCGAAATGTCAGGAAAAATGTGTCCAAACAAGTTCCTGAGCAGCTCAAAAACTCATCAGTCATGGTTTCTCAAACCCCTCGCCCTCAATACGCTTGGATTTTTGTGGTCTGTGATCTGTGGGATGAAAATGGATGAAATGACTTCATCGGTACAAGAATGAAGGACATCACAGTGGGCGCAGTGTCATCAGTTAAGGGTATCGATAAGCTGCTTCATATCTTCCGCCTATCAGTTTTATATCTACATGAATCATACATCCTTGTTTTTCTTCACTTGGTACACTTTTTCATTGCGAATCTTGTTACATTGTTGTGCTTAATGTTGCTTTGATGCTTTGTTGATCTAATGAGTGCACATCCTCAAAGAGTAACACTATCAAATAAAGAACACATTATATAATCAATATCAATCACATTATTTGAGCCACCATTCATCATTTACAAACACATTCTTTGAACCGCCATTCATCATTAAAAAAACATAAAAACGACACATCTAAAACACCTCATTAGGTCCCGTTGGGTCCATCTCCCGCCAGGCATCATATCCACCACGGAGGCCTTGATAAAGCCTGGAGCCTTCAGAAAGGGCACGTCCACCACTTCTCCATCGAAGATGCCCAGCTGGTTCTCCACCGCAAAGCTCCCGGTGGATTTGCCGCCCATAACCTAAGAAACACGGCTGCGGGAGCACGAACATAGGGGAATTGAAGAAACATTGACAAATTATGGAAAACATTGAAAAAACAATGACATGAATGACATGAACTACAAACGCATTGGGGATTTCAGCAGTTCTTTCAGTATCATTTATGGATTAAAATGTAAAACACATGCCCCTTGGTGGTTTGACCCTCCACAGAATGTATATAATGAGTTGTACGGACTTCTTCTGTCTTCTTCTCCCAAATAGGGGTGGGACGGACACATATTCAAAGCAAACAACATTCGCCACCTGATACGCCCGAAGAAGAAATTCATCAAAATAATCATGAATACGAAATGAATCGAAATGTTTTATTCTAGGGGGGTGCATAACAATCGCGAGCATTGGATATGCCATCCACTTAGGATGGGATGTAGTTGAGCCGTCAGTTCTGTGTCAGCGACTGATCAGCCAGCTGACTGGGTCGTTCATCTGCTTCCAGGAGTGGTTGGCTTTCCCATCGAAAGAGGCCAACAGGATGTCACCCACCGCGGCGCAAGCCGCCGGAGCGCACAGCACGAGGAGGCTCGCAAAACGTGCCATGGTCGGATGCTGCAGTGGGTGCTGGCGGCAGCGAGGTTACTCTGTGCCACTGGAGCCATGAAAGAAAAAAAACATACCCACAGCATGGTGCTGGCATTTTGACCTACATTTGGGCAATTCATTTCTTGCACACCCAGATTGCATATAAAACATACAGTAGATGATCTGGGGAGAACTCTTGGAGAGTTGGGTAACCCCCACCACATGATCTTAATGCTGAGGGCTGATGGTTTACCACCCACCAAGTGCAAAAACTGGCCTGAGAGACATCTTCCAAACATTAAAATCAAACATACTGAAAACCAACTAAACAAAACACCTTCGTGGCACGCTGGGGTTCTTGTAGTTAACCTGGACTGAGCTTTCTAACAGGGGTTGGTAAATGTCCAAATTAAACATCACCCAACTGTTGGGGATATAATCTCCAACAAATATTTGAAGGTGATGTCCAAATGTTCAAAATCCCCAAAAAGGGACATTTACCAACCCCTGTCTAATCTACAGTACGTGCTTTCACGTGCTTTCACGTGCAGTGGCTCCTTGTTTCCAGCACCAGCTCCGCTGACCACTGGCCTTGGTGATTTCGCTGCCGGGCAGAGGATGGTGGGATCATGTCGTACAATTTTTCAGCTCTGAGCACCCCAGGTAAAAACGGATATCTACAGATTTAAAGTGATTTATATAAACATAAAAATATAGCATAATATATCATCATTATTCATTAGTCAATTCCCAATCATCCAGACTTCAATTTTGCACCTGTCATAATTTTTCTTCACCAAAACAACTGCTGTCCGGTTGTCTCAGGTCTCAACGTCTGCAGTACCATCAGAAGGCCAAAGGGAGTCATCAAGCCCCGGAAGGCGTGGAAAACGTAGCCCCACCTGAGCGGATTCTCCGTTTCGGATGGCGATGGTCATGGGAAGCGGCTTAGCATTGGCCGAAAGCTAAAAGACTCTCTGAAGCGAATAATCGCCATAGCTAAAAGATGCTAAAAGCATGTGATGATGCTTTCTCTTATGAATCCCCCTGTTCCATTCCTTTTCCGGGGCCGAGGTCCTGACATGGAGTTGCCACCACATCGCATCATGATGCCACCTCAGGGCGAAGTCACCGACTTCATAACAGCCAACACTGGAAAAACTTTGGTTTAAACAAAGGTCCACTGAC
This sequence comes from Cladocopium goreaui, assembly GCA_947184155.2. NCBI lineage: Eukaryota > Dinophyceae > Suessiales > Symbiodiniaceae > Cladocopium > Cladocopium goreaui. Next base: position 12,055 of record CAMXCT020001083.1, read on the forward strand.
TAAGTGGTCATTTAATGTGGAAATGATGATAACTCATTGGATTTGTTGAAATTCACGTGTTCAAACAAACCCACATGTCATGGTGCATCAGGATGGTGTCATTTAAAGAGCCATGTTGCAATGGAAAACCTATCAATGAAGCTTCTTCATTGCCAGGCTTCATTGCTGGACAGGTCACTAGTTCCATTGCCAGCATCCGGGACACCAACCCCATCTCCCCAGCAGCTTTGCCCCATGCACATCCTGGTCAGTATGTGGCTTATAGCAAAATGTTCACATAGAAATGGCTTCGAGCCCACTTACATAGGTCATAAACCACATGACCATCCGCTTAAAATTAAAATAGGTGGTATAACCCTTTTCCAGTCATGGGTGGTTTGTGACATTGTTTCATTCCAGAAAAAAGACATTTACCTGGAATGATAAATAATAAATCTGAATAATCATCCATTAAATTCCATAGTAGGAACCTATAGGTGGTACTTTCCCAAATGGTCCCAGTCATGGGTGGTTTATGGCATTTTTTCCCACATTGGAACCTTCACCATCCCCAACCTTTCGCAGCGCCACCTATGGCCATGATGATGGCACTGGGCGCCACCATAGCCTTCACCATCTGCCCCTCAGAGGTCGCCTCCGGCGCAAGTGCAGAGACAAGGGCAGCCACTGGAAACCTGGAAATGTTACATTTATATACCAAACATATATCTCGATGCTATACGACTATACAATCCAAACATCATCTATACATATCTTTAATATCATAAAGTGGAAAATGGACAGGTGTGTATAAAGATCATCGAACTACCATCCAAATGTCATCGTTTATACCATCCTGGTTTCACACGTTTGGTGTCTTTTAGGTGTGAAAACCCTGCAACTGAAATTTGGAAAGGGTGAAAGTCTGGTGAAACTACTGGTAGAGACTATTCTTGCATGAATCATAAGCAAAACATGCCATGAGACACTTTGGCCTTTGACTCACTGCATCCCACATGCTGTTTTGGCAAAATCTCGCATTGGCCACATACATGGGTAATTGCAAATCACATATTATATATAAAAACACATATGCATATGCACACATATATATCTATATATATATATACATATACATATACATACACACACACACACATATATATATATATATACATATATATATATATATACCCTAGGATTCCAAAGCCTATTAAAACAACGGTCTTCCCCTAAAGTAGGTTTCACGATTCTGTGAAACATACTTTCATCTTTGGCACCCATTCACGCCCAATCACGCTCCATCCACCATTTTTCCATCCACAAATGTATCAAGTGAAACTGGGCTTGTGCAAACAGGTTCATCTTCTTCTGGATTCACGTGTCCTCAATCAAACTGCAGTTGGCAGTCAACAAGTTCAATCAAATCGGAGCTAGGACCCGTTGCCATCGATTTGTTTTAAAAAAACACCAGACTGGCTATCCAAATCAAGCCAAAGCTCCTTTTTCGGGATTGGGAATGCTTCATTGCTCTCAACCTGCACCCACAGGCCACATGGCCTAATCAAAAATACAGTGGATGGAGTGTGATAGAGTGTGTGTGACTGAATGGGTGCCAAAGATGAAAGTAGATTTGCAGGGCCTTAATTTGGTACATTTCAAGAGCCAGGTGTGCCGTGTTCTGGTATGCGCTCTTGCCATGATGCCTCAGGTTCAAAACAATTTCTGTCAAATGTAAAATGGGCAAACGCCAGCCATATCATGCCACACATGCACAAAAACCTATTTCAAAAACCAAGGTACCTTTCACCCACCGCATACTATCCTCATCGATAAACGTGTGGACAAATCGTGGGTTGGATCCTAAGTCATTCCCAGGCTACAAAGCAGCCAACACATACAAGAGGCAAGACACCAATTCTTCTACCCTATACAACCATCCAAGTTACTAAATCGCCGAACATCGCGGCAAATATGAATTAAGACCTTGGAAACATCCCATTTGCAACAATACACTAGGAATGGCTTGCAATCAGCGGATGTCATTTTGATTCAGATGAGCTGCATGCAGTTTGGGTTTCATCAACCAACGGCTCTGTTGAAGCCTGCGCCAGTCAAGCCAAGTAAGAAGGGAATCCCTGCTACAACGTGATGCATTGTAAGAACATGATAATTTATCAATGATAATATATTCTTTGGCCCCAGCCTCACATGCTCCACACACAGTGTTTGGTACAAATCCACGAAACGGATGCCAACATCGTGAAGTGACACTGAAGCACGTCTAGTCCTTGGGATGAAGAAGTGTTGCGACTTGGTGCCACTTTCCTAGTTTACACCAACCTAGTCTTAAGTATGGCTAATTGCAGTTCAAACTTTGGGCACTGGTGAAAACACAAACAAAGACCTCGGATATCCAAAATCAAACAAAACAATAATAAGGCTTTGGAATCTAGGGTGACCAAACATAGGCTTTGGAGATACTAGGCTTTAGAAATCCAGGGTGTTCCGTTGGGGACTTAGGATATCTGTGGTTCAACAGTTGAGGTTGGAAACCCAAGGTTAACCCAAAGATAGATTTAAGAGACCCAGGGTGATCCAACAATAGGCTTTGGAAATCCAAGGCAACCCAATTTAGAAAGTGTGGTCATTCCCGGGTAATCACTGGTAATCCCATGTTGTGTGTGTGAGAATTATATGGCATATTTGCTGGCTATGGAAATCCAGGGTGGTAATATGTTAGCAAATTATATGCATTTTTGTAGCTTGGAGATTTGAAATCATCCTGGGGATATCTGATATCTTCTTTCAAACCGTGTATGAAATAGTTTTCAAATGGGCTGATGAATTGAGCGCCCCAAATTTCAAGGAATGACAAGAACACTCCATTGATTAGATACCGCTAGTTGGCGGCCATGCGGCATGTGGCGGGGATTCGCCTCCATGATGGAGAAGAACTTCGCAAGATTGCTCCTTGGCAGTGCCAGTGTGATGGGAGTTTCTCCAAAGGTAATCTTTGGGGGACAATATGGGACAATTCCTTAATTAAACGATTAATGAAGTGGTTCAACCCCCACCCGCTGAAACAAGGGTTGAACATATTGACCCAAGAAAATGGATTGGGGGTTTTCCAAATGGGACTACACCACTCTTGGGCGACCATTATTCAACTTGTGGTAAGGCGCAGTACTTGAACGTTATGAACCAAGAATCATCGCAACACTGGTGAGAACAAGAATTTGATGGTCAGGATGTCTCTGCACAGCATCCAAAAGGCAGTGGTTCAGCCACATCACAATGATTCTGCCATTGTAAGCCTTGGCAGTCAAAAGGACCTCCCCAGTTTTCTTCTTCACCTTAGCCGCTTACACATGTGGTGATGGGAGAAATGCTAGGTTGGGTGCAGAAACCAACTAAATTCATGAGGAGTCTTAATAAAGGCCTCGATGGGTTTGAAGGAACCCAAACTTCTGGTAAGTAAACCGAAAGCAAACAAAGAAATATGACATGACATAATGGATTCTCCACGTGACCATTTTGGGAGTAAAGGGTGGCTGGGAGTGGCTGATATGACGACTCCTGCAGTAGGCGACAAAATGCTTGTATGCAGCATCCAGCCGGTCATCAAAATCTCCAGCACCAAAGTACCCAAGGTCTTCAGCCAAAAGGATCCTTAGCATCGGCCAGTGAAATGGATACGAATGTTTAACATAGCAGAGCTAACAAGTCAAAACAAAATACCAAATATTCGATTCTGTGTTTGGCAGTCGTATTTTCAAACACAAACTGCAAAACTTTGCAAAAATCAGCGGAGATTCAACGACCCTCCATTTGCTGAGAAAACCAGTCCGAGGTTTAATGTATGCATTGTACACCAACGCAGGATTGAAGGGTGCCGAAACATTGACAGGGTCAGCAACGGACCTCACTGCTGACAATGACCTTCAAGAAACATTATCACCAACAACCCTCATGGGTATCCCAACTGAAACATGGCAAACACAAGGCACCAAAAACTTGATAACTTGTAGTTAGCCAGGGTGCACAGGTTTGTGTCTTTCAAGGCGTGTGCCATAAATCCAGCCAACCCATACTCTTCAGACTCCCACCCGCACTCCTCCCCATGGTGGTTCCAATACAAGTAGCTAGGCTGGGTGCTCTTGGCTAGTGCAGGGCACCTAAAACACACTCTGTTTGCCTGCCAGCTTGCCCTGGGACGCCATGTCTGGACATGGAACTCCCAGTCTCCACGGAGCTCAGTCAGTGCCCACTTGGCACCAGACCGAGACAAAGGCTGCCCTGCACAGCTTTGTTCATGTTGTGATAAAGGCTTCCCTCCAACCCCTGTCATCGGGTGCAAACCTTCAAAGGCACTTTCTAACGACCATGTCAGCCGCTTCCATACCACATTGAGTGTTCTATTTTTGAACAATAGGTGGGTTGGGCAACTGAAGAGACACCATCTCGAAAAGCGAACCGAACATGGTCGGAAATGCACGATGTTAAGATGAATTGCAGTGATTTTTTCGAATTTGTTTTGTGACCACAGCCTTGCACTGTCACCGTGCAAGCCGACTGGAATGTGCTTGTCACTAGCTGGGCTCGATGTAGCCCACGGCTCACCACGTTGCCAAGCCGTGTGCCAGTATTTTGCAATTTCAGACTCTGGTACCACAATGCCTACCTCGTCCCATAGGTAGGATAAAATCTCGTGAGGGTGTAGGATCGGGAACTTCTGGAAGCACATGCCATGTGGGGCCTTCTCATTTTTGACAGGAACCCTGACTTCATGAATTGCCTCGGGCCAACCAGTGGACATCATAGATGCGCATATTTCTGGGCTAAGGTGATGATAATGAAACCCATCTACCATTTAGACTCAATCTAGACTGGTAACCTGTAATTGCAATGCACAATCAGCATCGTCTAGTATCTACAACATAACAATAACCCTAGAAGTATTTGTCAGGAACAGGGTTAAGTTAGCAGTTAACAAAAAGGGTTGTCCATTTTTAGACTATGATTTCCAAAAAACATATTTTTTGAATAATAATGATTGGAAACATAATTTTGGTGGTTTCTTTGGTGATTGAGGGGCCCAGTTGGGAATGGCTCCAAAGTAGGGGGACCAATTGATCGATATCTTACATGTTGGTGGTAAACCTTTGTTTTGGTAGTTAATAATTTCAACCATAGCTACGAAGGTATTGCCCTTTCTCCAACCACCTGGGGCCTTTAAAAACCAAGAGGCAACAGGGATATCGGCATGGCGCCAAAAATCACGCACATCATTGTGTCCAGAGTGTTGTCCCAGTTGAATAACTTCAGGATGACAAGCATTTCCAGATTCCTGGGGCAAACACCCTGGAAAGGATTGGACAAGGGTCTTTGACCTTATACGGCTAGCTTTTAGGTGGACTTCTCAAAATAGATGACATTAACATAATCCAAACATTTTTTGACTTCCCTATTAATGCTTCCATTTTCTGCCCCCCCATTTTTGAAAACATCCATATCATCAAATACGACAATGACTTATCATAAACATGCTTGGCAAAGTTTTTTGAACACTATTTTTTGGCCCCAGTGGTTTCCCATCAGAACCTAACTTAACCCATCTTAAAAATGAATTCACCATCAGGATTTGCAAGCACCGAAAATGCCCACAAGAACCAAAAGTCCCATCAGATGCAACCAAGGAGCTTGAACTTGATTTCTGATTCGAGACATCGCCTTTGAGATTGAAGTTGCCTGGCCATGGGCGCAACTTCAGGGGAATGGTGGGACACAGTACCGGCCAATATTTAAAACGTGCAGGTCAAGTTGGCACGGTCTTTCCTTCACTTGATGTTAGTTTATTCTGGTCAGGGGTATGTTGCCAAAGGGTATGTTACCAGATCTCAAGATATTAAGTAATGGACAACTATAGATTAATTTGGTATATCCCCTGATCAAAACAAATAATATGTCTAGTCCCAACTTGGATTTATAAAGCCAAGGCACACCTGCCGCAACATCATCAATGTGGCCATGAAGGGTGACTGGCTCCCCCTCATCACAAAGACCTGCGTGCGTGGCGACCATACAGGGATTATACATGCTGTTGTTTTGAATAATCTGATCTATATATAAGTTGAAATTTACAAAACATATAGTTGATCTAACTTTTTGATATGTTCTTTGGCACTGCATGTGCACATGCGCCTTAGCTTCTTTTTAATCAGGGTGAGCGGAGATCAAATCACCCTCCTCGGCCATTTCCCAAATGGCTACTTGGCTAAAGTAAATTGAACACTGACAGAGCTAACATCCTCGTAGATGAAAGCCAAAGCTGTCGGCTACAAAAGATCACCCCGGGGATTATGGGTGAAGTATGGACTCACCACATGAAAACCCAGCCAATGTCCTCCAATTGATTTTCATTGAACAATCTGTAAATACAACCTTTGGGCGTTGAAGTAGTGGAGATTCCCAATGTGAAAACAAATCCAAATAGAATTGGTGTGGGTTGCACTGATTGGATCACCTGGACACTTCTTGGCTGCTCCTAGCACAAGAGGCTGGCAACGACGATCTATGACACTGGTGCGCAGCAGTGTTCCTAAGCTGCACCCAGAGTCCGGCCCAATCGCCGAATCACTTCATGTTGTAGGCTGCAAGGCACTGTAGGAAGGCAGTCACCGCCTCTTCAGCGGTGGCCGCATCATCCAGCAATGTTCCCAACGAATCCACCTGGAGTTTGATGTGGATGGATGGAGTTTGGGGGAGAACTTTTAGTTTGGGTTCACTCATTCCAGGCTGAAATCTATATCATCGGAACATGTTGGAGGGGATACGGATTGAACTTGCAATTGATGTTCATTTCATTCAATTGGTAGAACCAATCAAATATCATAGAGGTTTTTCCACGGAGATTGGTTGATATATCAATTTCATCATTGAATCAAAATTTCAAGAAAATGTTACATTACAAATTATATTATTTGATAAACTGTAGCTATCCCAAACCCCACCTTAGCACCGTCAATTGCCTTCTGCAATTGGCTACGGACCTGCTTCATTTTGCTCAAATGCGGTTTTACTTCTGCAGTGATGGCATTCTGCACTGATGCACTCCTGGGCAAGTAATAGTGCCCGTGGTAACCAAACACGAAACACTTATTCAGTGCTTGGGGAAAGATTTTCCAAATAGTTGGCCAACATTATGAGAAGCTCAAACTTGGTAATTCTCAAGATGCTGCTACTTCAACACACTATGGGAATTCTAAACCATTTGATTCACACTTGACATGTTATTCTCGTTGGATCATGCTGCCTGAGTCGGCCATTTCAACATGCCGTGTTTGTCCTTTTGGAGCACATATAATGGAGCCAGAAGGCATTTGTTGAAATGACATGTGGAGTTAAAGATCCGCATGTGAAATTTAAGAAACAATATACCATGATGTAATGGAGAATTTGAAATGATATCTAATACATGTGATGCTGTTATATGATACTATAATCATACTATACTGTGAGGACCAGGACTCCCATCAAAGCACAAAGTTGAAAACACCAATATGAAAATCCCCCAATGTTCTCCATCGTGACCCTTACCAGCCGGGCCATCACCACCAAACCTAACCGCCAATCCGGCCAAACCAAAGCCTGGCCAAGGATCATATTGCGAAGCTTGTCATCAAGAGATGTGGCTTTGGAAATCTGCGCATTGATCTTGTTGAGCGCCTGAAGGAGTGATGCGCAGGGAAGTGGGATCAAGAGCAAAAGATCAGTAGTTCACATGTGGGCCCCTGGATCAAATGGACAGTTGGGGGAATGGAAGTAGCAAATCCCTGGGCCAACAAACCCAGCCTGGGTGCCTTTTCGTAAATCCTTCCGGAAAGCATCCTTCTTCTCTTTTTCCTTCGCCTTCTCCATTGCTTTCTCAGCTTTTTTCTTTTCACTCTCCTCTTTCTTCTTTTCATCTTCGGCCTCCTTCTCCTCTCGTTTCCTTCTCTGTTCTTCGGTTTCCTTGTTGGATTCTTCTGACGCTCCAGACTCAGATTCACTTTTCTTTTTTCGATCTTTTACGCCTTTGCTTTTCTTCGCAGCTTTCTTGCCTCTCTTGCCAGTCGAATTCTTTTTGGTCTTCCCTTTCTTCTTCTTGGCCTGTCTATGAAATGCAATCATTGTGACCACGGAAGAAGTCTTCCACTGAATTGGGGTTCCAAAATAAGTCGGAGTTCCAAAACAAATGGAGTGGTCTAAAATGGATCAAAATGGATGGTTCACGAGTCCACATATTTTTGAAAAAAATAGTGGGGTCACGAAAAAGGCTTGGAACACATTTTTTTGGAAACCCTCGTTCCAGGGAAAATTGTTTCGAATCTAGTGTACAAACTTGGTGTATATTAAATGGCCCGTACCTCAAGCTGCAACAATCCCAAGTGTAAAGTTGTAAGGAACTTTGTGGGAATTTGTGCTATACTATGCAGGTTCCTCGCCAAAAGTGTGAAAACTGACATCATGGAACGGGAATAAATTTTTTGTATGTCATTGTCCTACATCACTAGTACTTACATGGCACACCATTGATTAAACACTAGGTATAATTATATGGTAGGTGTCTCTAACTGTTTTGACTGAATGAGGGATGTGCCTCTGAACCCGACGATGAGCTAGAAGACGACTTGGCAGAGCTGTCAGGACTCGAACTCTTGCTGGAACTTGATGACTTTGTAGATCCTTTCCTCTTCCTCTTTGACCCCTTGGTCTTGTCACCCTTGCGTGTCTTCTTTCCTTTCTTCCTCCTTGTCCTGGACCGGCCCCTGCTGGGATCCCGCTCAGCTGCCTCAAAGAGATTGGTCGTCACATGATCAACCGTGGTTTCTTCTCCATCCCTGTCCCAGACCAGGTATTGCCTGGTTTCCTGGGCAGGTTGCGGTTGACAATGGTTCATGTTTGGACTAGAGAAGTGTCATGTCCCCCAGGTAAAACATTTTTTCCGAAAAGACAAAAATAAATCAACACTACAAAAAAATGTAATTAGTTTTACCGGGGGTCATCGGTGTCCATCCCATGTAAGTCTGGGTTTGCTCGCACGTGGGTGGCTGCGATCTCGGCATCGAGGGTCTTGGCCTGTATCAACTGGTTTACCACATCTTGGCTGCCAAACTTTGAGAGTAATTCAGCCTTGCACATCCATCGTCTGCTCCCAATCGTCCTGTTCCTCCTTTTTTGTTTTATTTGGAGGAAGAATTCTGATTGGGCACATTGCCCATTGCAGCTCGTCCACTGCTCCAAAAGTATTTGGAGCATGGCGCTATCCCGAAACGACGCCCGTCCTGCTCGTTGCACTTCAATGGGTGTTTTCGGGCCTTAGTTGGCAGTATGTGGGGCAATGAAACTGGGGTCACATGTTTGGATTGCAGATGTTTTCTTTAATGCATCATATGCATGTATTCATATGTCATGATATAGATATTTTTTTAAATCAACAACTATTTGGTTCAAAGTATGACACTGCTTTGTAGTTGGTGGATGTCTTGAAACCCTTTGGCCAACCTGCTTGGTTTAAAGAGTTACATTCAGCCACACTTCATGCGTGGCAGAGGTTGATGCTGTCACTACACCCCATGATCACCCCACCCATGGAATTAAACCAAGCTACTGCTAAGGGACCTCGAAAACCTCATGTATCTTGCATGGGCTTCACGTTTAGCCTTGGCAAGTCTTTCCAACCTCCTGTCCTCGCCCGAATCACCTGATGATTCATCATCACTTGGATCAGGGGGTGGTGGGGGTGCTGACGCAGCCTTGCTCACCTTGCTCACTGGTGCTGCTGACGGAGCCTTTGGCGTGGGTGCTGGTAAAGTCTTGGGTGCTGGCGAAGTCTTTGGTGCTGGCAAAGTCTTTGGTGCTGGCAAAGTCTTTGGTGCTGCTTTGCTCATCGGAAGATTGTTTGCCTGGCTTGGTGGCTTGCTGGGCGGGGTCACCCCAGGAGATGCCAAATCCCTTGTTGACGGCCTCCTCAAGCATTCCTGGACTGCTTGAGACGCACGCTGTGCTGCTGGCTCATCATGTTCCGTCTTTACCTGGGTGTGCGGTGCTCCTGCTTTGACTGCAGTAGGCAACACTTGTTGGCTTTGGACATCTCGGGAAAGCTTGGGCTGGGAAGTGTCACTGACATCAGTGTTGCTCCTTTTGATCTTTGGGGGTGGGGTCACTTGAACATCTTTGGCCCTTTGAATGGCCATTGCCTTTAGCTCCTCTGCTGTTGCTGGAATCGTAGAAGCGTCAGAATCTGGCCGGGGCCAAACGGCAAAATTGAAGAAGCTCAAGCATAGAAGCGGTTGGTATAATTATACTATAATTTAAAATGGTCAAAAATTATTTAGCAGTATCGATTTGAATGTTCATTGATTCAATACCTTGAACAAAAGGCATGTGAAAAATTCTGTTGGGTTGGTTTCACATGCCCCCTCATGTTGGGTCACTTTTGGTGTACACAATTTTGCATATGTCAAACAATTGCAAACACCACATTTCTTATGATGTGACATTTCAAAATATATATTTTTTAGTCATCATAAAAGTTTGAAATTACCAGCGCATACCACTGCATTTCCACAAGATGTATTTCTTGATTGGTATGGGGCTTTGTCCACCTAGGCCATGTGTCAACACCTGAACTCCATGTCCAAATCTAATTGCAACGCAGGAAGCTATGCGCAACCCTTTGGAAAGCTGGAAAGGTCTGGGGTATTTTGTGAAAGGTGACTTGGCAGAAACAATCGACCTGGGAAGGTGAGCCAGCCTGCTTCTGGTGGTGCCCTCTTTTTCTTCATGTCCTTCTTGATCTTGGTGTGGTCCGTCCTGGTCGCCGTTTTCCCTCAAAAGAACATACTATTGTGTAGTAATATTCCCAAAGAATATTATTAATATGCGTATAAAAATGATTATACCTTCAGTGGTGGAATCTGGATATTCAATTTAGTAGACAAATTCTGGGTTGGTATTTGGGACATGGGCCCTGGGAAGGCAGGCTGGGGAAATCATTTGAAATTTCCAAAGCTGAACATCATGAATACCAACATGTATCAAATGAGCCATCCAGTCCTCAAAGAATCTTCATTGTTTTTGGCTTCAAGACTGCTCTGGACAGCAGCAGCCCGCCCTTCCCTTTCCCTGGCCCTTTGCAGAATCAGATCCACGTCTGACATCCTGCTGGACAGTGTTGAACACTTGTGAAATGCCTGCGGGATCATTCGGATAGCTTTGGATCATTGCAAAAACTGAAACATACCAAAAATGAATGATTTTTGGGCTGTTTTTGGGCTTATGTCTTTCACGCCTAAACACCTCCTTTCACGCCTAAAAACCTACTTTCACGGTTTATTCACGCCTGTTCACGGTTATTTCACGCTTGCATCATTATCCAAAACTTCCCGTTTCAGTTCCCAATATTTTCACCGAGCTGGAAATTGGCCAGCATGATTCAACATGTGAAAGCACTCCGTGGCAAACCCTGGGGCATTGTTTCAGTGGGCCCAAGTTGATGACAAACAACTTAGTCTGTTCTAACTTTCATTTCTATTTGGGAAATCACCCCCAGAGTCACCCAGGCAGGCCCAGTGCATAGCATTGCACACAACCATGAATTGCTAAGCTGAATTGGCAAGACTTTGCAAAGACCATATTAGTCATCTAAGCCTTCAGACAGAATTGGGTGGTATCTCCCAGCATCTCGCTCACTTTGTAGAAAGGCACGCATCTCTGACAGCCCCGCGTGGCGCCATGCAAACGGGACCTCCCATTGTTCAAACGGATCCCAAAAAACATGATCCAACTAATGGATTAATGGATGAAAGAGGAAAACAACTCCCCATTACTGGGACCATTTTTAGACCCCATGAATCATCAGTAACAGTGTCTGAATCGAAATGGACATTTCATTTGTTAGTTGACAATGAAACCACCGAGATCCACCAAGTCCCGCCTTCGTAACCTTTTTGATCAGAGTGTCAACCAAGCCACCTGTAGATGGATAAATGGCCTCCCGGACGTTCTTCAGGTTATTGCTGTCTGCCTCAGAGCCAGCACAGTTCCAGGCGGCTAGGGGCTTGAAAGGGACCATCATAGTTTACATTTCAGATTGGTCGGTCGTTGAATGACTAATTTAGATTAACCAATTCCAATGTTGCTGTCTGGGCACCATCCATTCGCGATGCATTGAACAAATAGCTTCTCCATATGGACGGGGATACACTTGTGATGCACGAAGTTGAAGTGGATCACCGACCCTTAGTTGAATGCAACTGTAAGGTGGGAAAACCATTATTTATGGTCTGCCAAAAAAAACACCCCCAAGTCTGCAAACTGTCGGGTAAACATTGTATTTCGGCGACTTGTGGGGGGTCTTTTTTTGGGAGACTACTCCCAGTAAAAAAATGCCAAGTTAGGTAGATGGCAAAAACCTAAGTTTGGCACACTCGAGTCTTACCCTTCCCGTCAATGTAACGCCGGACTGTGGCTTTGCTCTTCTTGCATCGCTTTCTCACCTTCTTCGTGACTTTTCGGTAGAGACGATAGGCCCAAGTACTTAGTGCGATCAGCACATGAACAATAAATCCCAAAATGGTGAAGTTATGTACTGACAAGAAGCATCTGGAATGGGTTACATCCTCTAAGGTTCTGGGCCCCCAGCCAACTTCCAAAGCATACTGTAGGCTTTAAATTTTGATGGCCAAAGCTTCCCATATGACTTAGTTCAAAGGTGCCACCAATGGATAGTTTTTTGAACCAGTTGAAAATTGCACAACAGCATACATATACAACAGCTGCATTTGCGTCATGTTTGTGAAAATGGTCTCCAAACAACTGAGTAGCTAACAACCTTGTCACCAGCCATGGCCAGAAAAGGCTGATGGTTTTGCGTAACCACATAAAATATGGGAACCAGAGCATCAACGTGCTTGATGGTTGCTCCACCAAACTCAGACCACACCGGACAAAGGTCAAAAGGAGCAGCAAACAAAGTCTGCATGTGATCCTTGGCAGTGACAGTTTGTTGGTCCTTTCAAGCAAGGCGCGTATGAACCCAAATTACTGGATACTTTCACAAAACCCATAACCCTATATGGGCTATTGGGGGAAATTAAAACAATAAATAACAATAATCATTGCCATAGATGCCTCAGGAAAATCAAACATCATATTGGTGTTTCTGGAAATGGGGGATCAAAATTATGAGAACTGAACATTGAAATCATGACCTTTGTTAGGGGTCCCTGAACTTTAAATGGGAGATTACTCACAGAGTAAGACTGGTCTTTTGCCGTATCATTGGATTGCAGGTGCTACCAACTTTTGGGGGTAATACAAAACCACCAAAAAGAAATGAACTAGGTACCAAGGGTCCTGTTGGCTTTTCTCACATATTCCAGAGGGGCACCAAAAGGTCTAGCCCGCGATCTTTTGCTTGTACCCAAATTTACAAATACGAACGAGCCACAGGGTGGTCCGGCGGTTGCCAGACCACCCTCTTGAAGTTTGAGAATAAGCTGGATGCTTTTCAGGAATCCTTGCCTAAGATGTTCCGTGCCCATGATTATAGCAATCGCTTCTCTTAGTTTTCTGCACAACCGCAAGTGAATTTCCAAGACTCCGACGGTGTTAAAATGTCACCAGACTCTCCAGCAACAATGTCAAAAGGTTTCCTGAGGTGGCTGTTGGGGGAATCCAAATTTCTGTTTTGAATTTGTTTTGAATGACTTTGTCATCAGATGTCACAAGATACTTTGAGGGTCCCACGATTTCAGCTTCTCATCAACTTAGTTGGTATCAGAATTCAAACATGAAAAGGATTGAATTTTGAAAGAACTCTTCTCATGATTATCGGTGCTAGTGAAATCAGTCTCCCACGAAACGCCGAATTGATAGCTCCTTTTCCACTGAACAGGTCGACGTTGACCACATCCTTGATTGTGGGAGGTAGTTGGTACTAATCCAGATAAGCCTTAAACACTGGAGCGTTGCATATGAGAACGAAAGATAGAAGCTGAGTTGAGAACACGTCGGCTTTGTGCAGGAGGGGTGTGCTCTACCACATAGTCGATGCAATGGAGACTTAGGTATACAGGGGAGTCTGACAGAAACCATTGACTGATGAATTGCCAAATGCTTCACCCAAAACACCCTCCAGATATTGTAATGTCTGACAACTGTTCATCATACAAGTTAATCTTATATATTCTAACATTAAAAATATCATCTAGAATAGTGTTTGTTTGGTGAAACATTTAACTCCGTTTTACAATCTGATGTTAGTGTTCAATGCAGCCGGGCAGCAAGACAAGTGGCGCGCCCAGGAGGATGAGAAAGTTGGCAGCTCTGTTCGTTAAGGCCAGGGGACTTTCACACCGGGGCTGATTGGTGGGCATGGCCACAACAACTGGAATCCCTAGGCCCTATGCCCTTTACCACCTATTATACGAGAAAAATGCTGCAAACAAATCACAAGTATATTGCTTGCAAATTTTGACAAACTCGCAATTGGCATTGATATTGATCAACATCGCATAAGTCCACAAAAGCAAGCTAGTACACAATCCTTTTTTCAGCCCTGTCCCCCCAGGGATCCCATCAAATGGAGATCAAATTGTATCTAGATACACGTAAAATGTCATCCAGCGGAGCTCGCTAGGGGCCTGTCAAAACAATGGAAATATTGACTTTGCATGGTTACAAACTTGAATATTCCCAATTTTGAAACATGCCCATGGCACCTCTTTGCAGAATAGAAACCACAAGCATTTAAAAATTGTGGGGCCACACAAGGGTATAAATATTTCAACCATAGATCTGACCCCCCTATGCCAGCCACCCGCATCAAGATTGGAATTGGTAGCCTTTTCAGCTATCAGTGTTTGAAACTTCTTCGTCAGAATCCAAAGAATCACCGGGCTTGATTTCAATCCAACCGGCCAAAGACGTAGCGAGGGTCCACCTCGGCAAAAAAAATAAAAAAAAATCTATTGGGATCGAATTTCCCCCAAACTCAATGAGCTCCATTCAACTCGAAAAATAAATATATATCTTCAAGTCTTCAAGTGAATTTTCAAAACAATGAAAGTTCAATAAGCACATGACCCAAAGAAGCAGCCATGCTTTGCCCATGACACACTGACACCTCGCCGCACATTCGCCTTATTTGTGGCCAAGGGAGGTCATGTATCAATCATTTCTTAAATCTATAAGATCTAGAAGTCCATACTGATCACAGACTGCTGAAATGAATGAAAAAAATACTATGGGTTGCATTGACCTGCCATCAAACATTGATCAACAAGATCAACCTTGGAATACTTCGGATGAAAAAGAAATAGTTGAGAAACAATTCAGGGATTTAGTGATCCAGGGTTGACATACTAACTTTGGAGCCAGTCACATTCAAGGGATGCTCCAGAGACATCACATCGTTCACATTCTCGATGCGCTCTTTGGGAACTTTTGACGCAAAGAAACTTTGGGTGTCCAGCCTAAGTCATGATGATGAATTGCACAACAAGTAGGTTCGGGATTTACAAAAGATTGTGTGTCAAAACTGTCCGATGGGGGCCAAATAACAGAACTCCAATCGATCCTGGCTCTTCCACCGGTGCAGGTCCCCAGCCGCTTGGCCGGGTCAAAGTGAAGGACCTCGGGCGGCCACGGTGTGGGCTGCACGGAACTTCCATTTATATAATGTTGATGGCAATATCCAATAATGATCTCTATGGTGTCCAACTTTATCCATATTCCAAATAGATCATATAATTACGTACACTATTAAATCGTTCTAGGGCTATAGGAAGTGAGTGCACTGTGATTTCATCACAGCTTGGGGCTGGGCTTTCGTGGGTATTTCCATTCCCGGGTGTCCTGCAAGTGGTTCATGGCTTCAAGGACTTCAGGTGGAAAGGTGAAGGTCTGATCATGCTCTCTCAATTCGCGCAATCGGCGCAAAGAATTTTCCTTAGCTAGCAGGCACCCAAAGTAAGATATTTGGTGGGGAGATAGTTGATCAAAGAGTTCACAATCACATGTGTGTGTGTGCGCGTGCGCGTGCTAATTTGTGTATAGATGTATTTCGTTGCACATGCAAATGCATTCAATATCATGAGCATGCATGTGAATGCATGTCAAGTGCTGGTCCTTTGGGTGTGGAGCTTTCAGGTAAGTATGCGGTGTATCCAAAAGCTTGAGACATGTCGCTAAACATAACTCAAAATTCAACTCCATTGTTCCATGTTTTTACTATTTTTGAATCACACATTGGATGTGTGAAGGTTGGCTGAAAAGTTTAGCAAAGTGTCGACACTTGAGAGTTCCAGTGCCTTTGCATTCTTTCTTTTTTGGCCTTCGCCTTTCTCCTGCTTCTTCTGTGACAACCTTTCAAACTCGTCTGCCAAGTTCTTCCTCACAGGATCTTTCGTTGCACCTGACGACTGCTTTGCAACCACTCTCTTGGCTGCACTTGCTGCCAACTTCATGGGGCTCTGCTGTGTCGGTGTCTTTTTCTTTTCTACCTCCTTTGTCTCATCATTTGTGGCATTCTCCTGCTGATCATGGGCCTCGTCCTTCTCAGCATCTTTGGGTTTTACCTTCTTGTCACCTCTGCACCTTGCCTTCTCCTTCACTTTGGCGTTTGCCTTCTGATTGGCTTCGGGCGCTGCATCGACTTTTGGCTTCTCCTTCTCTTCAGCTTCTGGCTGATCCTTCTCCTTGGGTTTGGCTCGCCCCTTCTGCTTAGCTGTGGTCTCCTTCTTCTCATCGGCTTTGGTATTTTCCTTCTTCTCAGCTTTGGCCTTTGCATTTTCAGTGGCTCTTGTCTTCTTCTTCTCCTCCTCAGCTTCTGCCTGCTCCTTCTCCTTGGCTTTGGCTTGCCCCTTCTGCTTAGCTGTGGTCTTCTCCTTCACATCGTCTTTGGTATTTTCCTTCTTCTCAGTTTTGGTCTTTGCATCCTCAGTGGCTCTTGTCTTCTTCTTCTCCTCCTCAGCTTCTGCCTGCTCCTTCTCCTTGGATTTGCTCTTCACGGCAGCTTTGGTCTTTGCTTGCTTCTTTTCTTTGGCAACTGTCTTCTCATCTTTGGGTTCCTTTCCTGCCTTCTCATCTCCATTCTCTTTTTCATCCTTGCCTCCATCGTGTTCAAACAAGGACGAGGGTGCTTGAGTGATTGTAGGGTCCCCAAGCTGATTGTCAGGCTTTTCAGGTGACATGTCTTCATCACTCGAGTTGACGAGTTCCCCAAAGGTTTTGGGAATTGGACCTTCCTTCAAACCAGAAAGATCATCGGCTTCCTCCTCATCTGCAGCCTCCTTCGTCACAGCTGTCTCCATGTGATCCGTCGTGTCATCCTTTGTCTTCCTCCTTTTCCCAACCTCAGTCTTCTCATGCTCAGGATCTTTGGATTTGTCCAGTTTCCCTTTTCTTTTCGTCTGGCCTGGCTTCTCCGCATTCTCATGGCTTTCTTTGCCCTTTCTGGTTCTCTTTGCGGGTGGGTCTGGTCGATCGGCATCGGAATCCTCTTGCTTCTTTGCTTTACGGCCTCTACCTCGTCCTCTTCCTCGCCCTTTGCCTTTCGGTTTCTTGCGGTCTTCAGACTCTTCCTCGGCTTCACAAAGTCTTCTATCGTCATCTTCTTCATTGTCGTCGTCCTCAGCTGCATCCTTCAGGGCCTGTCTCATCTTTCTCTGGGCAGCCACAATGTCATCATTGTTGCTGTTCGAAGCTTGCCTGGAAATTTTGAGAAACTCGGATGCCTTTTCTTCTAAGGCTTGGCTTGCGTACTCCTCCACTGTGATTGGGCCTTTGGTGTCGTTGAAGCATGTCGTTTGGTCTGCTTTTCCTTCCTCACCATCATCGCTATCAAACCCGCTGACTCCAACATCAAACTTTGCTTCAGCAGCTATGCCCTCATCATCATCTGGGCCTGAGCCTTCTTCATGCATCTGCATCTGCTGGGACTCCTTTGCTGGGCCTTCTTCATTCATCTTCTGAGACTCCTCTGCTGGGCCTTCTTCTTCTTCTTCCATCTTTTGAGACTCCTCTGCAGCTGCGCCTTCTTCTTCTATCTTCTGAGACTCCTCTGCAACTGCGCCTTCTTCTTCCATCTTCTGAGACTCCTCTGTGGCTGGGCCTTCTTCTTCCATCTTTTGAGACTCCTCCGTGGCTGGGCCTTCTTCTTCCATCTTTTGGGACTCCTCCGTGGCTAGGCCTTCTTTCATCTTCTGGGACTCCTCTGGGGCTGTGGTTTGGCTTTCTTCTTCCAACCCCTGCTCTTCCCCCTCCTCTTCCCCCTGCTCTTCAATTTCGTCCTCTATTTCTTCTTCCTCTTCATCCTCTTCGCTTTCGGTGTCAGAGATCTCTTGCACTTCAAGTTCTTCCTCATCAATCTTCTCAGAAGTGTCCCCCAAAAAGTCGGAGTCAAGAGTGTAGGGAAGAGTTTCAGCTGCATCGATATTTGCAAGCCTCCTCAGCTCCTTATCATCCTTCTCACCTTCTCCATCTTTCACTTCATCTTTGCGCTTCTCCGATTTCTTGTATTTTTTTTCGTCAGCCTGGATCCCCGGAAGTGGCACTGGAATGGGGCCTAGAAGATTTACAGGTTAAAAAAATGAAATTGATTGCGACAAAGTGCCGCCAAAAGATGTTTCCAATGTGCTTGCTTGCAACTGAAGAAGTATCTCAAATTTCCTAAACAGTTGTGGTCGGAATACATTGTATGAGTCATATAATATATGTCAATTTTTGTTAATAGGCTTCATGCATGTGCATACGCATGCATGCATGTGTGCAGATGCCTCCTTCTCCTGCTTTGCCTTTGGGCCTCTGGATGGTCTTTTCTTTCCAGCCGCTGTCAGTAAGTTGCACGCCTACCAAGCTTCAAAAGCCAAAGGGGCAAAAATCGTGAAACACAAAAATAAGGATGCTAGCGAGAATCAAAATCATATTTTTTCAACATATCTGGTGTCAATGACCTAGCCTTAAGCTTGGCATGGATGATGCTTTTGATCTTGCTCATACCTTCGCGACCACCCCTTAGCTGCATACACAAATCATCTCAAAAGGGTCCATAATCACTCATCAACCACATGACTATGTTTGAAACATATTAATATTGATCAGGAACGAACTGATCAATATCATGGTTCATCATGGTTGAAGTTCCCAACACCTCCGCAAACACACCCTTAATTCTGTAAAGTCTCCGGGATCTGGAAGTGCGTTGGAACCGCGTCATGCAGTATGAGGTAAACGCACGTTGGACACCAGATTCAAGACTAGCCCATGCCTGGCCAGATTGGTAAAGAACGGGCCCTAAAACTCACCAAACACATTCAAAGGTACTGTGCAAATTGAAAAATAAGACATAACTGACCCAAGGGCACACCACCATCCCACGAACCCTTTTCTGACAAGATGCCCTGTGATCAGCTTCACACTTCAGATGGGGATTTAATCCATAGACCATGGATGTCCATGCAAGTGCGTCCTTGACAAACAGCGCATTGTTTCTTGCCGGAAAAGAATGTCTGTAAATATATTCCATGTGCATTTCCAGATGAGATTCTGTCAGAAGCTATGACAAAATAATTCGCCACAGTGGGGATCACTGGAAGTAAAGAATCATTTGGTTTGTACAGAAGGGGGTCATACTTTTGTAAAGAGTAATTTGGGTTTCATGATCTGATGTACAATAACTAAAATAATTATTTATTGTAATTTAGAGTATGTATTTCATTAACAATTTTAATGAATGATGTCAGTGTCACTGATGTCCCTATTATTATTTCCCTGATATTTCACCATTTTATAATCCCCAATAGTTTTCTATTATCCTTGTTTCCTTTTAGATTGCATTTCCCTATTATTATGTTCCCATTACTTCCCATCCCTTCTTGTATCCTTCATGTTCCAAGTGTTGGGTCCTCCAGCTCTTTGTCGTTGGGAAGTCTTTCGCAGAATTGACCCAAGAACTCTTGCAGGAACTGCTGATTGGTTTGGGAGCGCTCTACCTCAAAGAGGAGGAGCCGGGTGGGTTTTTCCCAATGCAGTCTGGTGATTTCATGTTTCACTGACCATTGTCGTGAAAGTTGCACCTACAATTCTACAAATCGTTGAGTCTAATTGAGACAAAAGACTTCAACTTCACGGATCACATCCCCTTTGACAAGCCGATCCACAAAGGTGAAAGGTGGAACCTCAGAAATAGTCATTGAAATGGGACACAGCTCAATGCAAAAGCGTGCATCCAAGTTCTTGGTCATCATATGTAGGTATATGTTTTTTGGCCACCAGGAAACCATACCATCCTTGTCACGGAGACCAGCCTTCTTCCTTAAGGCATGCCTCCTTTCAACTATGTAGTCCGGCTGGTCCAAGATATCTTTGAAGAATTCCTTGGGCTGCTGGTGTGTCCATGTGCATTCCCTTCCTGATCCTGGATGTTACCTTTTTTTACACATTGACAGGGGATGGATCCTTTTTAATGAATTTCACCTCCCGTAAGTTTGGATGGAATGCAGCTAGAAATCCTGCAGGAGTATGACCCTTTCCTCACCATGGGCCATGGCCATTGCTCGGAAAAAAGCAGTCCACGGATGGGACCTGATGGCCGTTTTTGAACCTCAACCCCTACCAAGTCGAAGGTCTCAAATTGGAACCCCCAAAAAATCTACTGGGTTTTAGAAACCATGGTATGATAGATCGATCCATAGTTCCCCTAAATCATATGATGATAATGTGGTAAACCCAATAAAGAAAAAACTATATCGTTAAGGTTAACCCACTGATAAACCAAAATTGGGGATGCATAGTTCATTATTGGGTTTACCACATTAGAGTATTCCACTTCCCTCATCAACCAGCAGGGCAATGGGGCGGATGGCACCTGGATGAAGTGGCTGAGGGTCCTCCAAATTGGCATCGCATGCATGTCCTGGGCTGCGGTGACTATTTGTAATGATATATGACATGTGTAGAATCTGGGTGATGAGTATGACTTGGTTTGGAAGTCAGGCCCCATGGGTTCCCACATTTAGTGGTAGGAAGGACGTTTCTTGGGAAACAAAATGCTGATCAAGGCTCTCCTTTTCAATGCTCGCTTGATTCTCATATCGGAGGATCACCTAGGGGGTAGCTGCCACCAACAGCTAAGATCCGCTAATAAACCACTTATACGAGGAATGTGCAAGTGCAATGTCAACTAAGATGCCAATGCGTAAGCTGTAAAACTGATGGTATTGCAGCCACAGGCACCCCCCCTCATCCAATCCACCAAATCCATATCCAATCTCGACCAAATCCATCAAAGCGCCAACGCTGATGGCAGTGGTGCCATCAAGTAAGGCCATGGGGTACCCCAGGTATGATTAAAAAATGATTGAATTAAACATCATTGTCCTTGTTCTTGATTGTGATTGCTCTCTATCCTAAGGGTTTATATCTTGACGAATCCACTCGAACATGTACCAACCAGTAGTAATTAATAGGGACACTCACTGGGAACAACTTTGAGCCAGGAAATCACTCAGTGGACATGTATGATAAATTATGCCAATGTACTTTCCTTACTAAAAACCTACTTCCCCGAAAGACTATTAAAACAATAGTCTTTGACTTTCAGGGTATATATATCTATCTATATATATACATACATACATACATATATATATATATAGATATATATGTATACACATATTTAAGTATAGGATATATATCTAATCAAAATCGAGTTGTTCCATGTGCAGAACTCATGACACCAAAACACACCTTCCCTTCGGCCCTTCGACTTCTCAAAAAGCCTCGTCACCAAAGGTCTGGGAGATTGTCTCTGGATGGGTCTTCATGAAGGCCTCCAGCACATCCCCATGGGCCAATAAGGGACCTCTTAGATTCAGCAGAGATTAGAAGAGTTATTTATCTAACTCAAGGCGGAAGCAAAATAAACAAACATAACATACTTACATATCTTACATCTACTATGATATATAGACAGGTATTTTTGATCTACTTTCTGGCAGGTGATTTTTGAGCCACCTCAGGACCCTTGGTGGCTTTGATGAGCTGGGCGTCCGGGCTGAAAAGTCTGCCTTGCCGGTCTGTTGGTACTGCTCCTGGCAAGCCATGGCGATTGGCGGTAAGGTGCCACAGCATCGTCAGGGTTGGAGCCTTAAAAGGCAGGCGGTTGGTACATGATTTGCGCGCTCACATCTGTAACCTTTCATTAATAGCACAAGTCAAATCAATCAACGGCATCAGATCGTCTTGAAACTCCGTTTCTCGATTAGTATCACCAAAACCATCTACCAACATTTGCCACCCCGACTACTGTATCCACGTCGCCAGGACCACTGCCGTCCTTAAAAGCTTTGAAGTACAAATGCCGATTTGCAGGCGAAGAGTACCACACCTGGGCCCGGCCCATGTGAAAAATGCTCAGGAATCCATGAGTTCCGAGCAGCTCAGCTGTCATCAGGCCATGTGTAGTGAGTTCTCATGGTTCCCCTCTTCAATGAACCACCATTTCTCTGGGTAAACTATAATAATAGCAAGATCTATAATATACAACTCACAATATTTCACAATGCTTTTGCTATATGAAATTTGTCTTTTCATTTTTGGGATGATCCTCCTAACCATTCTCTTTGGCGAGGTTAAGTAAGGTCCTTATAAGTTTCATCCAGAAAAACTTGGTCGCCGCCTCGATGGACTTCACGAATGCTTGGTGACAAAGACGTGCGGCAACGAAAACGACCAGCGCCCCAACCTCAGTTTGCTGAAATCCCTCGCAGCAACGAGCATTGTCTTTCTCCTCAGAATTCTGACATTGACTCAGTTGACCATATATATATATATATATACACTTTTATATATAGTATGGTTACACACGAACACAACACAAAGGCTCAAAGTGACCTACACACATTTCATCACCTATTATAACCGTTTATGCCGTTTATGTATATATTGGTATAACTGCATCGTCATTTAAATGCCACAGGTGTTGAAACATGTTGAAATTTTACCCAGCTTGGGTCCAAACACATTGTACTGTCAGCTGAGGATTATCCTGGGCCGCCGCTAAAGCCAAGGGATGCTGTGCATTTGGTGTCTCACCGATGAAAATAAATGAATAATTATATTATATATATATAGGTTTTCGGAGTTTTAAAGTTTGGCACTAACCTTATATAACAACCATATACAACATAGTATCATAAGTCAATAACAAGGATTCGTCAAATCAGCTGGTTGTGGCTGAGATAAACCAGTTGCATGTTGCAGGGCTCTGAGAGCCCGACCATCTTTGGGCCCCGGAAAATCGGTTGCGAGCCAATGTGTACAGCTGCAGGGACCAGCTGAACCCCTTTCCACGTTGGTGGTGCCAGTTGTGGAGCTGTTGGTTTATTGAAACGTCTGAAACGTCATCGAGTTTCATATATCTAACATGAACCTCAGCTATCCTTTAAACTGACATAACTGGTTGCTAAGTACCAACTAATCACCTGATATCAGCAACCCAATAATACATATATATATATATATATGCATATATATATATATGCATATATATATATTACATATACATACACGTCACCAGGCCACAAAAAAACAGTTGCAGTGTGGACTTTATAGGTTGAAAATAAAATGGTTCACACGTACCATCTGCATAATATTGTCTCTCTCTGATGGTTGATTCGCTTGGTTCAGCCTGATTCATCCTGTTTCTTTGTATGACTTTCTGGCGCTCCTTGCATTGCACTCAAATCGAACTTCTCAAGAATTGTTGCCTGAACCATGTATTATGGTGTTAATCCACCTCCTATGAAATCAGCATTCCGATGTATTTTGAACAATCTGATTTCTGCCTGTAAAGGTAAATCATGGTAAATCATGGTAACACCGAAAACTCCCCGCTGCGCCATTTTCTGCCGAACAATCTCCTCCTCTGACCGTCAGGACACACCAGAACGTACAGAGGTTCCTGTTTTCGTGGCTGCAACCAGGTTTCCAGCCGGAAATCGGGGCGGACTGGGGCCAGTCTCTCTGATTGAAGGTCGCTGTCCTCAGGGGCATGAGCCAAATCGTGAGAAAACATGGCTTCCACTCGGCCGTAGCATTCCCAAAATATAACATGCAAAATCACATGTCACACCCCACAACATCATCCCATATGGGCATATATGGGTCCCACAATGAACAAAACCACATAAATCCATTAAATTGCACTGGGGAATAGGGAAGAAACTCAAAGTGATGCTAACTTTTTTGAATCACCAAATATTTAAATATATTTAACACATTTAACTACATCAAACATGGGGCCTACAATCCAAGAATGGGAAAGAACTAGTGGTGATTTCCAGCATCATCACAACCCTGTATGGTCGGCCCCGTTGTTGCAGAAACTCACCAGCTAAGTTGCAACCACTTGGGGACTAAAATGGCAGTAACAAAGAACCGGAGGATTTTCCTTTGCCATGTTTGATTACCAGAGGGTAGCAGCAATAACGATAACTATGTGATGATGATTAACAACACCCAAAAAAGACGCCCAGCACCCGTTTTTCTTCCAGGCCGCTGCCTCAAGCAGTTGCAGAATGCCAGGCCAAGTCGAAGCAGGGCTTCGTAAAAAACCAGCCAAATCTGCGGGGTCTACTGCCTGGAGAAAGCAGTTGACATCAGTTGACCCAAGTTTGAGGTCATTTGCCAACCATGGATCAATCAACTCTATAAATTAAGGTGGTAGCCACAAAATTAATGATATATCTCCATTGAAATTGGTATCACATTTTTTTGACAAACCTGGAGTTGTTTTTTGCATTTAAGATATAATTATGAGGCAAGATACTGGTACATCCTCCAAATTCAACTCGTCCCGCCACGCTTTCCATCTCTGCAGCTGCAGTCGTTCCGTCGCTGGGATCCGCCAAGCACAGCCGATGCACAGCGTCAATTTGGCCGCAGAGGACAAGCCCGAAAGGTCTTGGAAAGAAGGGCCTCAAGGTGGAATGGGGCCAGCACTGATGGCACAGAACTTGGGGAAAAACATGAAGAAAGTGGCATCTAATGAATCTAATGGTTTCTACCGACTTCGGTTTCATACCATTTCTGATTCCAATATCTGCATTGTATTCCTGATTATACCTTTTACAAGAGGATGCTAATTATACCTAGCCCCGTTAAGTTCCTTGTTTCACACTACTCCCCCACCACAACGATCAAGGTACCTCCACAAATTGAAATCACATCCTTCGGTGAGCGAAGCTCATCTAATGCCCACAAAGACATCAGCAAAGAAAAGGCCGTGGGGGCCGACAAAGCTCCTCGTTCCACTGCGCTAGTTTAAGGGAAATTTTGGCCGGAAACCATCGCTTTTAGGAATACATCTAGGGTTTTGCGGCATGTGTCTGCTTCAAAAATCGGAGCGGTTCAACCACCCATTATTCTCATGTTCCTTGATGTGCTTGACTATCTGATCTTCGAACTTCATCAAATCATATGGAGGTTTCCTAAAATGGGGGTACCCCTAAATCATTTTTGATGAGATTTTCTCTTATAAACCATCCATTTTGGGCATCCCCATTTTCAGGAAACCTCCATATCAACTCCATCCAATCCTTCCCCCACTGGTCCCCAACCAGGCCGAAACGCCAGTCTCTAACATCTTCTGCGCCGCCCTTCGCCAGCCATAGGGTGGTTGGAAGCGGTACAAGGCCAAGGACTTCAGGGCCAGAGCAAAGGCGCCAGCGACGTGGTCCTGGGGATGGTGACAGAATGGGCTGATAACTGTGATATAATAATGATACCGTAAGAATATTGAAAGAAATCGATACGAATAATACTGATTATGATTGTAGTAATAAATAATAGTCATCATACTTAGTAATAAATAATTATCAGTTTTAGTTTTATAATAAGAAGAATAACGCTGGTACAGCAATCGAAAAAGTACTTAATCATCCTGTCCCTTGTTCATATTGAGCACCCAAAAATTATCCCAAATGTGGTTTCATCCCCTACAAAAGCATGGTTTCTGGGAGGTATTGAATTTGTTAAAGGGTAAGAATTATATAAATATATACTTTTAGCCATGATGGGATGAGGGTTCCTGACAACAATTGACGGTTTAATCATCAAAATTGGAGGTTTAATATGTGGGGATACCCATGAGTTTCTTACATCAATGGGGATATAAATATATATATATATAGCCATGAGTTTCATTGTATAAGTTTCTGCAGATTTCAGGGTCTATATCAAACTGTACTATAAAGTCCCTTAAATGGCTCCAGAAAATGAATAGATCCATCAATAAACCCAGGTTATGTACAAAGTTATGGCTTTCTCCGTGTCCAAACATATTTTTTGTTGCCAAAACTTGACCTCGCAAATGTATGGATGATTGTGCTGGCGGGGGAAAACAGAATGCGCGTTTTTTTCCTGGTTTTACCGTTTACAGTAACTTGCACACTTTAACGGAAGATGGGGTGGAGTGAGGTGAGGTGGGACAACAAGGTTCATATTAACTTGCACATGCAGTTGATGCCACGGTGGAGATTTGCCACGGAGATGCGCTACGCTATCATGGGGTGGGGTTGGGCAATAACGTTCATATTTCACTTGGACTTGCAGGTGGGCTAGTTTGGTGGTTGTGGCCATAATGGGAATGAGTGAGAAAAAACATGTTTGGTTTTCACTGTTTTTTTTTTTGCCAATTTCTGGAGCTTTGTGATTGTAGCAGCTCCCCACTTGGGTTTTTGAGGGGTGCCAGGCATCTCGAATACCCCTAGAATAATTTCTCCCCTGGAAAGCCCACAAAATGGCACTCAACCTGGCTCTCTCCTGGAAATTTTCCCAGCCTTGCGTTTCGTCCCCCTATTTCTTCCATATTCCTTTCATTGTAATCCAAAGAACCTTCGTTGGCCATAGTGGGAATGAGTGGGAAAGGGGGAAATGTTTGGTTTTCATTGCTTGTTGACAATTCTTGCCAGGTTCTGGGCTAGTTTGGTGATTGTGGCAGCTGCCCACTTTGGTTTTTGAGGGGTGCCAGGCATCCGAATAATTTCTCCCCTGGGGAAAGCCTACAAAATGGCACTCAACCTGGCCCTCTCCTAGACATTTTCCTCACCTTGCGTGCATCCCCC
The DNA here is from genome assembly GCA_947184155.2 of Cladocopium goreaui. Taxonomy (NCBI): domain Eukaryota; class Dinophyceae; order Suessiales; family Symbiodiniaceae; genus Cladocopium; species Cladocopium goreaui. The sequence continues at coordinate 39,207 of CAMXCT020001083.1, forward strand.
TATTTCTTCCATATTCCCTTCATTGCCATCCAAAACTCTCGAGAAAGTACTGTGAGAGAACGGTGGTCCCTTGGACTCTAGTTGTGCTTGCAAGTACGCTGCAAAAAAAGGGTTGGCAGCATTGCCCAAACTGCATGATGCCTCAAACAACTGCATTTGCATTTCCTGCAAAAGGCTTTCGGGCAAACACCGACAAGCTAGGAATGGCTTTTGGAAGGGCCAGGCCAGGTATAGGAAGGTTTAGGCTGTTTCGAAATGTATTAAGATGTTTTAAGTTATAGAAAATTATTCCAAAACCTAATTTTTCCGGGGTATGTTGAGGGGGGAGTTTCATGCTTTTGAAGGCTCCAACATGCGCCATCGTATACCTACCCCTTGAAGAAATTATTCCAGGAAAATTATTCAAAAAAAAACATATTCCATAACTTAGTTGATACCCTGGAATAATTGTTTAAGGGATGGGTCATGGTGTCCTACTACCGTAGGTAAAATTCCCACCATGGCACCTTGTGATCACTGACGGCTCAAACGTTGGCGAAAGACTGATGAAAGGGCGTCGTGCTTTGTCGGCTTCAAACGTAGGTTTCGGAACATTGAAACCCAAAATGTGGGATCTGATTTTTTGGTAGAAACAGAAGAACTACGTGTATTTGAAAATGAATCTGGGAAAAAACGGTAGAAACTCACGTTGAACTAACACCCCTCCGGGAGGATTGTGGATGGCCCACGTCACAAGTCCTGTGGAAGTCCCTCAGGATGCATCAGTAGCCGTTCAGGCAGCGTCATCAGCAACTGCGGCAAAAGGGAGGTGGCTCCGGCGCCGCCGCAGAGTGCCACCAAACGCATGCCAGTCAACAAACTGCGGGGAGCATCAGCATCTAAATCCTCAGTGGCGGGCATCTCGCATTCCAGTCAAATGAAGCACTGACCTATAGCATCTTTGGTTCCAAATCGTGTGCTCATGTCTGTTTAAATTTGGATAAATTTAGTGGTTTCAAGTTTCAACCTATGAGTACCGTACCCTCTACAAGTCTTGAAAAGAACGAGTCCGTGCGGATCATCCATTTTGAATCATTTCGAACATGACAACAGACCAACTTGCACATCTAAAATCTAAGTCTAAGAAATCACCAGCCATCACCAACCAGTCCCAAGGATCTCTCCGCATCCACGCCATGGTCGCTGCATGGCAAAGTTCCACATCCTGCAGCCGCGCCAATGCCACGTGCTGCAGCACCGCCACACAGCTTGACAGATCCCCAGGGCCACCAGGCAGCTGAGCGGCAGCGCGGCAGCTGCCAAGGAAGCCTTGAAGCAGGGCAGGGCAGCTTCCCAGTACCTGGCGGGAACCCAAACTGAGCCCGAGAAATCCGAGAGATGGGATGTGAACCGGATTCCCAGCATTTGTTTGGCGATCGGTGATTGATCTTGTTATGTGTAAAGCAAGGGCAATTCCTGCCATGAGGTTGGCTCAGTTTCGGCATCTGTGACAACCGATCTTGGGTTTTAAATCTTTTAAGCTGGCCTCATGTCCGCCCAGCTGCAACAGGGCGTGGATCATCACTTCCTCAGTGGTCCAGTAGCCGATGGTCACTTTTCTGACAGTTGGTTGAAGGGAAATGTTAAGATATGGTAAACCATGTTCAAACCCACATCATGACCATAACTGAATGGTAAAAACATGTAAAAACCATCCCCAAATGGTTTGTTTCTTTATTATTGGGCTTACCGCATTATGTACAGAACGCCTTTACCATAATCTTGTACACTGTACACTCGGATTTCCTGTCGGCGTTCGCCTTAAACCCTTCCCTACAAAGTGCCCCGCGCACACACACAACCCCATTCAGCCCCAAACCCCTAGGCAAGTCCCCGACAACGGTGTTGTACCCGTTTAGCTCGACATCCACTCGTAGCCCATTTTACCGCAGAATGCCCTAAGGCCCTAACTTTTGTAGGCTCTGCATATGGCAAACCTTAGGAAACTACAAAATCATACAGGATGTGAACTCTTGCAAGGCCAGAACACTGTGTGCGAACTAAATAAGATTAGCACACAATTCAAGCCGAATTTTGAACCTTGCTTTCGAATCAACATCAGAAAATGGTGGTTTATAGTGCTGACCACGTTACTATATTCACAAGTATAAGCGCCAAAACACGGCAAAACATTGATCGACCCCATTGAGATCAACCTGTCACCGAAAGAACAGGGGAACAAAAACACAACTACCACTCACCCGAACCATGCAAAGCATCAAACAACGCTTCCCATACCATGCATCATAGCCCAAACAACAAATGAAACATATTGGATACAGTAACCATGAAACTCATTAAATGGAGATGGGTTAAAACCAAAAACAAGATGAAGCCCACGAACCCGAATGCTCACACGTATGTTAATGGTATTACAGATGTCAATACACATGGTTATGCAGTCACGCACAATACCTTTCTGCAATAGTTTATTTGAACAGTCTTGTACATGCTTCCCTTGTTACCAGTCTGCAGTGTGGAGTGGAAAGTGTAGAGTGTGGAGTGTGGAGTGTAAAGTAAGGAGTGTGGAGTGTAAAGTGTAGAGTGGGGAGTGTAGAGTGTGTAAAGTGTAGAATGCGGAGTGTAAAGTGTAGTGTGGGGAGTATGGAGTGTAAAGTGTAGAGTTTGGAGTGTAGAGTGTGGAGTGTGGAGTGTAGAGTGTGGAGTGAGGAGTGTAAAGTGCAAAGTGTGGAGTGTGGAGTGTGGAGTGTAAAGTGAGGAGTGTGAAGTGTGGAGTGAGGAGTGTGGAGTGTAAGGTGAGGAGTGTAAAGTGTGGAGTGAGGAGTGTGGAGTTTGTAAATTGTAGAGTGCGAAGTGTAGAGTGTAAAGTGTAGAGTGTAAAGTGTAGAGTGTGGAGTGTAGAGTGTAGCGTGTGGAGTGTGGAGTGGAAAGTGTAGAGTGTGGTGTGTAGAGTGTGGAGTGTGGAGTGTGAAGTGTGGAGTGTAGAGTGTGGAGTGTGGAGTGTAAAGTGTAGAGTGTGGAGAGTAAAGTGTAAAGTGTAGTGTAGAGTGTGTAAAGTGTAGAGTGTGGATTGCAAAGTGTAAATTGTAAAGTGTGGGGTGTAAAGTGTGGAGTGTGATGTGTGGACTGTAAAGTGAGGAGTGTAAAGTGTAAAGTGTGGAGTGCGCAGTGTGGAATGTAAAGCGTAAAATGTAAAGTGTGGAGTGTAGAGTGTAAAGTGTACAGTGTGAACTGTGGAGTGTGAAGTGTGGAGTGTGAAGTGTGGAGTGTACAGTGCAGAGTGTAGAGTGTAGAGTGTAAAGTGTGGAATGTAAAGTGTGGACTGTAAAGTGTGGAGTGTAAAGTAAGGGGTGTGTAGTGTGGAGTGTGGAGTCTGGAGTGTGGAGTGGAAAGTGTAGTGTGGAGTGAGGAGTGTAAAGTGGAAAGCGTGGAGTGTAAAGTGTAAAGTGTGGAGTGTAGAGTGTTTAGTGTAGAGTGTAAAGTGTAGAGTGTGGAGTGCAAAGTGTGGAGTGTAAAGTCTAGAGTGTGGAGTGTGGAGTGTAAAGTGTGGAGTGTAAAGTGTGGAGTGTAAAGTGTGGAGTAAGGAGCGTAAAGTGTGGAGTGTGGAGTGTAAAGTGTGGAGTGTGGAGTGGAAAGTGTAGAGTGTGGAGTGTGGAGTGTAGAGTGTAGAGTGTGGAGTGTGAAATGTGGAGTGGAAAGTGTAAAGTGTGGTGTGTAGTGTGTGGAGTGTGGAGCGTAAAGTGTAGCGTGTGGAGTCTGGAGTGGAAAGTGTAGAGTGTGGTGTGTAAAGTGTGGAGTGTGGAGTGTAGTGAGGTGAGGAGTGTGGAGTGTGGAGTGAGGAGTGTAAAGTAGGTGTAAAGTATGGAAAGTGAGGAGTGTAAAGTATAAAGTGGAGTGTAGTGTGGAGTGGTGGTGTGCGGGGTGGGTGTGGAAAGTGTAGTTGGGGAGTGTAGAGTGTGGAGTGTGGAGTGTGTAAAGTGTGGAGTGTAGAGTGTAAAGTGTAGAGTGTTGAGTGTGGAGTGTAAAGTGTGTGGAGAGTGTAGATGTGTGTAGGTGTGGTGTGTAGAGTGTGGAGTGTGGAGTGTAAAGTGTGGAGTGTAGAGTGTGGAGTGTGGAGTGTAAAGTGTGAAGTGTGGAGTGTAAAGTGAGGAGTGTAAAGTGTGGAGTGTAAAGTAAGGAGTGTGGAGTGTAAAGTGTGGAGTGTGGAGTGTAAAGTGTAGTGTGTGGAGCGTAAAGTGTTAGAGTGAGGAGCCAGGAGTGGAAAGTGTAGAGTGTAGTGTAAAGTGTGGAGTGTGGAGTGTAAAGTCTCAGGTGAGGAGTGAGGAGTGTAAAGTGCAAAGTGTAAAGTGTGGAGTGTAAAGTGTAGAGTGTGGAGTCTAAAGTGTAAATTGTGGAGTGTGGAGTGTAAAGTGTAGAGTGTGGAGTGCGGAGCAAAACGACATGACAACCTGCTTGGACACATTCAAATAGGACATGTTTTCCAGCTTCCCCCATAGACACGGCGACGCCACAGGAAAACGAGAGACTCGCGACACGACTCCTGGATGCAGAAAAACCAGCATTTCCTACGAGAATTCCTCCAATTTTGAAATTGTGTGAGCATCATCAAACAGGTTGGAATGTCAGAAAGTGCCACGTCTGCCACGCAAAACAACATGACAACCTTGCTTGGAAACATTCGAAAAGGACAGGTTTTCCAGCTTCCCCCATAGACACGGCGACGCCACAGGAAAACCAGAGACTCGAGACGAGACACGTGGGTGCAAAAAAACGAGCATTTCGTGCGAGATTTCCTCCAATTTTGATATTTTCGACACGTTATCAAACAGATTGGAATGTCACAAAGTGCCACGCCTGCCACGCAAAACGACATGACAACCTGCGTGGAAACATTCGAAAAGGAGAGGTTTTGCGGCTTCCCCCATAGACACGGCGACGCCACAGGACAACCAGAGACTCGAAACGAGACACGTGGGTGCAAAAAAACGAGCATTTCGTGCGAGACTTCCTCCAATTTTGAAATTTTGTGAACATCATCAAACAGGTTGGAATGTCACAAAGTGCCACGCCTGCCACGCAAAACGACATGACAACCTGCGTGGAAACATTCGAAAAGGACAGGTTTGCCAGCTTCCCCCATAGACACGGCGACGCCACAGGAAAACCAGAGACTCGCGACAGAACACGTGGATGCAGAAAAACCAGCATTTTGTGCGAGACTTCCGGCAATTTTCACAGGTGGCAACATGACAAAAGGACAAGTTTTGCAGCTTCCCCCATAGACACGGCGAGGCCACGGGAAAACCAGACACGCGAGACGAGACAGGTGGGAACACCAAAACGAGCATTTCGTGCGAGACTTCGTGCAATTTTCACACTTTGTAGCTGCAAAATCGACGTTTTCCTACGAGTTTTCCTTAGAACCTGAAAATTTGCAACCTCAAAATCGATGTTTCGTGCGAGGCTTCCGTCAATTTTCACCACATCGCACAAAATGCCACGCCTGCCACGGAATTTGCACCTTGTCGCCACTTGACGCAGCCCTGCCAATGCAATTTGCAAAAAACACGCAGCACGACACGTCGAAGGTGCTGCGCCTGCCACGAAAAATGACGATGGACACGTCCAAAGTGCTGCGCCTGCCACGAAAACTGCAACACATCTTCTGAAAACGTCACAAAAGTTATTGCGCCTGCCACGCAAAACGACTTTCGACACGTTGCAGAACACGTCTGAATGTCACGAAGTGCCACGCCTGCCACGCGAAACGAAGCAACGACACGTCTGAAACCTCCAAAAATGACCACCTCTGCAGAACTTCCCATAGGCACGGCCATACGGAGTTCGTACGAACGGTTGCGGACGGTTGCGAACGGTTGCGACCGTGAACGCAACGTCGAGCGAACACACCCTCAACCCCCAGACCCCCAGAGTGAAACGGGAACCCTTGCTACGCATTCGGGGAAACCTATTATCAGCATATTTGAAGGGAATAACCTGGAATAACCATCCATTAGCCAGCATTTTTTATGGTTTTTTAGGGAACACCACGGTCCCTGTAGGGTCCCAGGCTCCACTTCCCCGGGTTCCACCGCGCTGACCGACTTCGCCAGCGCCGCCAGCAGCGGCACCGAGGCCGTGCGCCAGCCCGCCAGGACGCCGCAGACGGCGCCCAGGCCGCGGCTGCCGAGGTCGCCGGCGCGGCGGGGGATGGCCTTGACCAAGGCCTCCAAGCGAAAAGAACAGGTGATTTTTGAGGGAAAATTGGATAAAAATTGGGAAAAATTGGAAATGTCTTTTATTTTGGAGGAACTGGGGAAATTCTAGCGGGTTTCGCCCGTGTTTCATCTTTCTTAACTTGTTTGAAGGGACATGATTGGAATGATGGTGATGTTCTTGGTGGGGATGTGAGTATTCACTCTGGATTAATTACTAGTAGGAACTTTGGAACCTTTTGTATGTGGATATCCTGGGAAACTGCGCCATATTCGCAATTGAGATCATCGTGGCAGCGCAGTGACAAAGAAATCAAGGGTTGCTCGGGTTCATCTTGCCCAGAATGGGGAAGGTCCAACATAATTGAAACCATCAGCAGATTAGCCTGGCCAACTCCTTCCCCAGGCCAGGCTAGCCTCTGCCAGCTGAGCCTCAAGTTCTGGTCCTCCGAAGGCATCCGGCAACGCGGCTAAGGCGGAACAAAGCCCTTGGCACGCGTGCTTTCTATGGTGAGGATCTGGTTTTTTCATGAGATTTGCAGTTGCCCATCCCCAGCAATGTCACCCAGGCCACGGACCGAAAAATCAGCGAAATTGGTGGATGTCCTCCAAAAAACATGATTATATAAAATCACCATCTCAGCAGTCACGAGGAAAAATCCGGTTTCAGCAAAAGGAGTTTCAAATATTACCATCAAACTCACCATGCGTGAAAATCCCTGTTGGACAATGGCAAGGGTGGAGTGATCCTCAAAAAGGCTAGCCACCAGGATGGAGTTTTGGGGAGTCTAACCCACTAGGGTGCACATCTGAATGGATAAAACCGGGGGTCTGAGGTTAGCATTCGGATGTTTTGAGTTCAGGATTCACCCTGCATATAGCCCATTGGTTCCCCCAACATTGCACCATTGATTGGATAAAACTAATCCATCCTCTTTGATAAATTCAAGGGCCTAACCCCGAGTTTAGCTGTCAGGCTTTTGATTCTATCCACTTGCAAGGAGCTACAGCCCATGGAATTTGAGACCACCATTCGGGGATAGTCAAACAATATATATTTCAAACATAGATCTACTCATTTCCATGCGTGTCCCTCAAAACTTGTACCAACAAAAGGAAGAACATCACATAACATCACCATTAAGCCATTCACACCACTAAATCACCGTTTGGGGGGCTTGGGGGGTAATCCCTTATTCCTATAACTAAACCTCCCCACCCAAAAAAAACTAGGATTGGTGTGGCACTTCCCTTTTTTTGGTTGGACACCAATGGATTGTTAATTGTGGTATTTGAGAATCAATACTAATAATAGGAGAACAAGATGGTGAAACAATGGGTTCAACCCCCTATTAATAAAAATAGATTGCCACCTGGAGGTTTTTTATTAGGGTCCCATCTCACAAGCTTTATTGTTTTTTTATTATTATTAAGGTGTTCATTGGAATATTAGGGGAAAGCTTTGAAATCGAGCTTTTGGCAATATTTTTTTATGAATATATTTTAATGAGGGATTTAATCAAATTTGAAACTGAGTTTCTTGTTTTTATTATTCAGGTTGTCATTGGAATATTGGGGAAAGCTTCGAAATCCAGTTTTTGGCAATATGTTATATCGATTATTAAGAGGGATTGAATCAAATTTGAAATCGTTTTGTTATCTTTATTGTTAGGGTTTTCACTGGAATATCAGGGGCACCCTAGTACAAAATACCAGCAAATAATAAACATAGATCACGGTGTTTTCCAGTTGGGGAGGGGGGGGCGTTTTAGTAATAGAGGGATTAATTCACTTTTTTTTTCAGAAACACCATTACCCACATTCCAAGCTATCAAGACATTCAAAAACAACATCATCACCGGCCATCCAGGCACTACTGAGGTCCTTGGCGTTCAAACTGCTGGCAACCTCTGTCAGTCGCCGCGCCATCTTCGGCTCCACACCGCGCAGCGACGCGGCCACGAAGGCGGAGCAGACCTCCGTCAGGGCGCTGGGTGACAGCACGGGCAGCTCCGACTCCTGTGCAACGGCGCAACCGGGGATCAAAATGGTGCAACTCACGGAGGAAAGCCGTGGAGTTTTAACGACTTTGGAGAAACATGGGGAAATATCATGAAATATCCAAACTGAAACATCTAGTGGAAGAATTGAAGATTAAATCTATATATCTAACACATGGAATTTAATGGGGTTGTTTTTCATAAAAGTTTTTTAGAACGTGGAAAACTATCCAAAAATGGAATGTATACACAGTAGTGGCCTATGGTTTCAGGTTTCTTGACAATTTGGATTATGATTTCATGATCTTGAAAAAACTGATCGTTGGGTTGCGGCCTGAACATGTGTTTTCATTTCCAAAGGGACAAGCATCCAAAAGTGATCACATTGTGAATCTAATAAACGGGATTTGACCTGCAAGAATCGTTGTTTTGAGATTTATGTTCTGGTTTCAAAGTTTGGATTTGAAGCCTCTCCAAGTGTAGGGATTCCTGATAGACTATCATGGGAAAGGCACAGCTGCAGGGGTGCTGAGGAAATTTTCAAGGTACAACCTGGGACTGGTAGCAAATCCAAAATGTCAGCGCAAAATCAATCTACATCAAACACGGCCACAAATCCATGCAACAGGTACATGATCAATTTAGATTCGCTAATATTCGTGATTAGTGGCCACGATCAAAAACGCCCCACGCCCCTAAGAATTGTGGAAAACATCCCGTCCCAATTTGGGACATCCCTTGCATCCATCAAAAATCCTTCCCAAAACATTCGAACAAATCCTCGAACAAAGCCAGCATTACCCTCCGGCAATCAAACATATCAAACATTGCCATGGACATCTCCCCATTTAGAAATGATTATAATGCATATACCTGCATCTTCCAATGTATGTAAAATTATTGCCTTGTCAGGAATTATTGCCGGGGACATGTTTTTCCGCCTGTGAGCAAGTTTTGTATTTTTCTCCATTTGCACATGTTTGCCGGTGTTGAAACGGCGAACAAACCAAACGAAACAGCGAAAAAACCCGACGAAACGGCGAAAAAAACAAGAACCCAAAATGTGAAGACTGAAACAGCGAACAACAACTGGAAACGGCGATATTTTAGGCAACCGGCAACAATTATTGTTGTTTCGGATTTCGAGCGATAATTTTGCATATAGGTGGATTATCCAGGTATCAATGCTCATTTATGTAGTTCGGGTTTGATTACAAGTCAACTTCCCCCCTTTCCATCCGTGTTTGACTTCCCCCCTTTCTATCCCCGTTTTTTAATCTCCATGGAATTCAATCCCAGGCGCGATTCGATAGGCCAAGGCCTGCCAGGCTCTGACATCCTTCTGCTCAAAGTGCACCAAACACGTGGCCGCGTCGATCAGCGCTTTGGGTGTCCAGATCATCTCCTCACCGGTGGTAACGGAAGGGACGCCATGGGATCGGATGGCATGAAGGCATGAAATGGAGAAAACATATGTTAATATAATATGAAATAATGGATTAAATATAGAATTCTATAGATTTATTATGATTTATTATTATTAAATATAGAATTCTATAGAATATTCTATAGATTTATTAACATAATCATCCTGGAGTAGTATTGAACAAAAATTGACAATTCAAAAAACCTGACTCAAATGGGAATACGTTTGAATCAGAACATACCATATTCTTTCTACTTCAGGATGATTTATAAATCTATGATGGATAATATGTATGTTATGAATTGTTAATGATACATTATTATCGAAATTATGGAATGCGGAGTGGGGTAGTTCTTTCTAGCCAACAAATAAGAGATAAACATGTACCTTGCTTCATGTTTGACGATATGTTGATACTGAAATTAAAACTTGTGGGTCTCCGGGTCATGTTGATGCATACCCGGAAGTCTGGTGAAGTAAAGTGACGACTAATTGACTTGGGCACTATAAAGGGAGCACAACTTTGGCCAGCTTACAGTTTCACATTGGCGCTAAGAATGTCTGAATTCTATAGCTATGTTATGCTATGTTATGCTATGTTTACATGACTCGCAACTGATCTATAGATTGTTTAGTGGTTTGATGACAAGGAGTCTTCAACATCACACCGCATACACGATCTTCCTGGATCCAAGCAATGCAGCCCAGTGTCCCAGTCTTTCCTCAGCAAACGCCGCAAGTATGTGAGAAACAAATCATTGCGCAGGCCGAGTAAACCTTGGATTCTCTGCGGAGGGCCTTTTTGGGGAAACAAACCCAGAGGTAGATTGCCCAAGTGGCGGATTAACCAATGGGAAAATATATCAAATCAATTCAAAACATATTGGAAGAAAAAACATCATTAAGACCAAGAAACGGACAGCTTCGCAGATTGCACCAACTTCGCGGCCACTTACAGCCTCAGGGTTTGCTCACTCTGTATGAGTCTGCAAGGAGCGAATCATTGGAAAAAAACATGCCCCAAAACACGTGAGGGTTCCAAGCAAACAAACCATGGTTGGAGTTTGAATCAAACAAATAACCCTTCAAAATCCACTCCCACCGCCACCACAACAACCATCTTATAAACCAACTTAAATCCAACAAATCCCAACATCCGGAAACCAGAAATAGAAAAGCAGCAACAAACATCCATCACCAACCCCACCGGCGACTTTCCCGCGCCCAGCTGCTGACCCTGCGTGCTGTCGCACCAGGAGTTCCTCTGCCGCGCGAATGGTCAGCTGTCCAATCTGTTGCTGCAAGGCAGGGTGTCCCGCCACCATCTCGGCGGAACCTCGGGGCCAAGGGCCATGGTTCACCATGCGGGGTTGGTGGACAAAACCTACAGAAATAAAGGACAATTGACAATTGAGGTATAGAAAAGATGTCAAAGCCAGAGGAGTTGTAGAAAAATGATGAGATGGGGACTCCGCATTTTCTGGATGTGTAGGGTTTCAAACATGTTTTTACATGTTTTTACGCTGTTTCCGGCACAGCAGCAAGCTTCGCAACCTTGCTTTGACACCGACATCACCTCAAGCTCTTACCGTCCACCATGTCGAAGGCAAGCAGCGGGCCAGCCAGTGGGTGACGTTGGCAAGGTGACGCATGGAAGCTGTGCTGGTCCTTCCCAAGGCCGTCTGCAGAACCTCACAGGCTTCTGGAATAAATATAGTGTCTTATTCTTTGCTGCATTGGGATGTTTATTTTTACATGTATACATGTGGTCCAATGACCCATGTATTCCCAAAGTTGACACCAAGTATAGTGGCTCCAAGAGACCAGGACAAAGAGTCGAAGCGATCCTGGATGACAGGAGGCTGAGAACTCTGTGTTGCGCAAGCGGTACAAACTTTGTGCAGCCATGAAGAGGGCCACATTGTCCAAAGCGCCAATCTTTGCCAGTTGAAACATCTCAGCCTGAAAGGAAAATGTTTTGGAAAGGAGGGTTGTACACCCGTTCTTCCTCCAAGAACAAATGCCGGCATCTTGGAGCAACCCACCAGTTCTACGAGGGTCAAGCACTACAGATTCAGTTTTTCGGGCATCATTGGCATATTTTTAGATTCTTTCGCTGTAGAATGGGTGACTCTGCCCTGCTGAGAATCTCGGTCTCAAATCCAGTTTGGAGATTCCATGACATGGTGTGCTGGGTAAAGATTCCACCCGCAAATTCCTTGAATTGTCTTTGCCAAAGCAACTAAAGCAACCAAAAACCACTCAAAGTATAGAAAAAAATCATTTTCTGTCTTGGGGATCTTCTATGCTATTCTACATCTGCGTGTTATTTTGGTATCAGGATAGCATCCGTTGGTGGGATACGTTTCAGAAGAGGAAAAAACAGGTTTTCCCTAGTTGACGTATTTTGTCTCCAACCTTGCCAAGCGACAACCAACAGTTCCATCTGTCTTTAAAACATGTATGTATACAAACTAACACAAGAAAACAGAAAAGTAACCTACCAGTATTTCAGGATGATTTTGCAGTTCCATCTTTTTTGGTTGTAATATGTTGTAACGTACATGTTGTCGCTCCCCCTTTCAAAGGAACCAATCTGCTGAGCATCCAATGTGTTGTTCCATGCATCTTTCTGCAGTTCTTTGTCCGAACCCAGGTCTGCTGCCAGCACCAAGGTTTTGCTCAACTCCTTGGAACCAAAGATGCGGTCTTCGCCATCCTGAGGATGGGATCCGGAAATGGGGATTGATCAACATGGATGGGTTCATCATAGAACACGACGATCACTATAACCTATTAAAGACCCTAAAAGCGGCGGGGTGTCTTATACACCTAAGCCGAGCGCATCGTTCAAAATCGCTCCGAAAGAAACAAATCTTTGCATGTGGAACATGTTTGGAAGGGCACTGAGATCGGAGAATTACGACGCATTCCGCATGCCACATTCATGATGTTTCTTTAGGACATTCTTAGATGTCGACTTTGACTTGGAGGGTCCAAAGGCTCACTGCCCAACGCCTTGAATTACTAGTGAAGTCAAAATATGGAGCGATTTGACAAACAACATCTCAAATCACACGTGTAGGAAAAGACTGAATCTCAGAACTGCAGACCTGCAACGTATAAAGCATAAACCCACCTGATTCGTGAACTAGCTCGATTATGAACACACAGCCAAGGCTTGGCGTTGGGCCGAGCTTCAGCGGTTCGCAGCATTTTGAAGCATATCTTGCTTGACAACTGCCCCCATGATTGGTGGGGGCAATTCTTTTCCTGTTGGTAATTGTATCTTATTAAGCTTCATTTTCCGCATCAAGTGGCATCCACTGCGTTTGTTCAATCAATGCTATGGCTTCATTTGAGTACCAAGTTAGTGGTTTCACCCTGTTTCACCTACATTGTTTATTTTGTTTACGGTGAAAACTTGTACATATATTTCATATTATCAAAGTATGTCCAAATATCACCATTTTAACGGCAAATACATCATGAATTATCATGATATATCTAAACGTCTCATCCCCTAGTTTCGTAGGAGAAACAACAACCCCACAGCAATGGTCCTCGGTATCAGTCTCATACATCCTTTGCGCTTGAGCTCTGCCCAGCAAGTGCCACAGCTTCCGACGGCTTTCCACCAAGGTCTCCTTGGCCCGGAGCCAGAAAGGCTGGCTGTTGACCTCCGTACCTCTCAAAACAATGTAGTAACAGAAACTAATACCTAAGGAATCAAAAACCTATAAAAATGCAGGCCCTGTTGGAAGACATCGGCTTTTCCATCTGATAGCACCAAAAACCCTGGTTTTTGATGAAAAAAAACCGCTTCTCCCAATATTCCTATATTTTCCTGTGTATAGGCCCTATTTATAGCACTTTTATCATTCCAAATTTTGTTGCCAAGGTCCCAGTGACCTTCGCAGGCCCGCAGCCAGGAACGCTGGGGTGGCTCAAAGGAGCCACAATGGTGGACCCTGAAGTGGGAATATCACCCTCAAAAAAGTAAGGGATCTCATTTTGAAATTGTTTCTGGTTTTCATTATTTGAAGTGAGGTGACAACAGCACCATTGCTACATCATTGGGTCTGCAGGAAAGCGCGCAGCATTTCCTGAACCCGCTCCGTCATTCTGAATGGAGTCATTCTGTTCAAATCGCAGAAGACTTTGTAGGGAGAACCCCGCGATCTCCCGCAGAACGGCTCCACGCCAAGTTATTACACGAGTTCTCCAGCGTTCTCTCCAAGCAACCTATAAACATTGGCGCAAAGAGGGCTTCATCAAAACTTGAGAAAATAAGAGCCACATTTAGCAGGCCTGTGGATGATGCTGAAAATAGGATTGTGAATTTAAAGCTTCTTTGCGCTGATGTTGTTGGCATCTTTATTCTGTTGTGAGAGGCATGTTCTACATTCCATGTGCGTGTAAGTGCGAGACACGCTGCTGAGGTGGGCATCGGTTCAACGTTATCAACATCCCTTAAACCAGGAGAATCCAAAACCTCGGAGTTTCCACCAAAACCCCGGCTTTTTTCTCGGACCTACGTTTTCATAGCTTTGGATTCTCTTGGTAAGTACCTATATGTATATATATATATATAAACATATATATATAATGTAGAGAGATAGTACCTACTATATACTAGTAAGTAGTTAAGTAACTATCTTAATCAATTAAGCATATAGTCTAAGACTCTGTAGTTATTGGATTCAATATCCTTCAACAAATGTTAGTCAGATGGTGTCAGAGCTGGTTTTAAAAACATCATGCCATCATCCCCAACTAAGGATGGACACGACAACTATGAGTTTAAACTAACTCTATTTTAAACCACCAATCAGTGCGGCTGAACTAGCCCAGCTGGCCCCCCCTACACTTACTCTAACGTGTGACATGATGATTATCTTCACCAGCTATGACCGCTATGATCCCCACCATGAAACCCTCATGAGCCCTCTTAGAACGCAAGGTTAAGATTTAGAAAATGTATGAACATATCTTGGTGAATCTTCCGAATTGATGGAGGTCAAATACAGCTGATTTGTTGATGAAACCACGCACAACTCTGCAAAACTCTGTAAAACTTATCTGTCTACCTATACTATATTTGCCTTTATTTCTTATTATTCCTTTATGTATTAATTTATCTCTCTCCCTCTCTCTCCCTATATTTATAATTTTACATTCACCAATCAATAGGTCCGTTGTACATCTATCATTTTGTCACTATCTGCCTCCTATGTTTTTCCCACCAAACCACATATCCAAATATTTCCAAATCAAGTCTCACTCACCGGTACCGGTGGCAACTTGGCAAAAGGCTCCACACGTGGCCTCCGCACAGCCAGGCCATCTGCCCCTCGGGACGCTGGCGACTGCGACACATAGGGCGCCACGCTGGCGGTGCCCCTCCGCGCGGTCAACGCCATGGCCATGGCCGGGATCCATGTCTTCACATGGTGAAAGCCTAATATGGCCATGGCCGAATGGTAAGCCATTACGATTTGACCATATTTTATCCTAGGGTCAAGGACCCAAACCTCTAAAACCTCTAAGAAATGTGGAGAAGTGTTGCTCTTCGTGTCGGATGTCAGTATCATCTGCAGGATTTGGGCGTGGTCATCTGTGCACTGGCAGACCGGTGAAGTACAGGAGGTAACATGCACAGCTGCGGGTGACCATGACATTTGAGTTACCACTTTCTGTGGCATGACAAGTTAAATCATATATAAAACATTGTAAAAACAAACGATATAAAAATGGGCAATGCAAATCCATGAGCTTTGAACAACTGCTTGTAGCATCTTGTTGCATGTTGCAAAATGAAGGCTTTGTTGCCAATCACCAGCAGTTTTGCTACTGAAATCTACTGATCAGATTAACCTCGGTCCAGAGAAATACGTCCCTTGAGTTCAGCATAGTTCAGCCACACTGTTTCTGGACGCCGCTTTTACCACGTCGAAGTCTCCCTTCATCCTTGAAGCCGCCTGCGGACAACCCGACCTTTCTCCTTCAAGATCTCGACATATCTCGACCTTTGCCACTTCCCACCACTTCCCACCACTTCCCACCACTTCAAAGCCAAGGAGATGGCCATTGCAGCGACACCCTCGGCGATCTCCGCTTCGAGATGGCACCCACCCAGGAGCTTGGCCATCTCAGGACAGCATGGAAGACCGGAGGGACTCTTCGTAGAGCCTCAGCCCCGCCGCTGTATGTCTTGCCAAGGGAAGGCAAAGACACGGTGCAACAAACAACAGCCATGACCCGAGTGGGACACTGGGAGTTAATAGTGATGCTGTGGGACCCCAGGAGCCCCCCAACAGAAACAGTTTATCACCTGCCTCCTGGATCACATTTTCCTGCAGCTAAACGCCGCTAGCGTTGGATGCTCTTGGGTCTTGGGTCCCCGCAAAACTGTACGAGTACATCACATCATACTTTCCAGCGGGACATGGTACTCAGACGAAATGTGCCATGGTCCAAGTTACATGAAATTTTGATATGGTCATCAAACCATCATGGAATGGAACTCCTCATTGTACTACGGCATGCTACGGCTACGGCTATATTACTGTCACCCCCTATGAAAATGGATTGATGACCACGGCACCGTTTGGCTTCGGCGCGTGCTGCCGCATCGCCACCCTTCGATTGGGCCACCTGCATCATTGCCCGGCAACGATTGCCCGATGGCATTCCATAGCACTTTTGATGGGGTATACCCCTGGTGTGGGCAATTAAAATAGCATCACCATCATAATTTTGTGTAGTTACCCCATTTTAAACATCTTCAGACAGAATCGCATATGATAATCGATAATATAAATCACGGTCTAAGCCCGGCTTTGCAAATTTTCTTTGATTGTCATCATCGGATTTGGAAGTTCCTGGCATCTTCCAACAAAACAAGGCCCGACGCGAAGAACACACTGGAAGGCCTGCAGTGTTTCCAGGTCTTTCAGAGCCTGGCCGGAAGGGCCTTCTGCTGATCCTTCAACCCCTTGCTTCCCGTCATAAAGGAGATCCCCATCCCATCAAGGATTGACAAGTAATTCTCCATTAAGACATCTGACCTCATGGGTTGCTCAATCGTTTCAGAGAAGCCGGACCTCAATGTCAATACCTGTCTAATCCACAGTTGTCCAATTTATGGCCAAGCAAACGTAGAAACCTACCCAGCCAAACATTGTACTTGATTGTTTTAGTGCCAATGTTTGATAGTGTAAATTGAACCCTTCTTAAAAATGTCCTATGATTCTTCGCGTTTCAATCCAAATTTTTGTGGTCAAAATATGACAAAATCTATAAGCATCCCCTTGATTTAATGGTTAACCACCCTTCACCAGTGATTGGAACCATCAAATCATGGCTCCTCATCCTGACGCCGTCGCCGTGGACCCCGACACAAAGGCTCCAAGCCAGCAGCCTGCCAGTGATCCCTTGATGTCTCAGGGTACACAATAGAAATTTCCTAACATCAACAAGTAACAGGTTCAAACATGTTCAAAAGTAAACCATTGCCTCATTCTATGCTGACTTTACCTTCAGTCATCTTCAGCCTAGATTCTAGACCTCGTGATTTTTTCCTGGTTGAGATCTGTTCAAATCATTTTTGTTTTTACATGTTGTTTTCCCAAGTTTTCCCTATGAAAATGGCTGTGTTTCTGGATAATTCCACCCCATTTTCAAACACGCGAGGACGACCTTTTGGTGCCATAGCTCGGCATAGCACAGGGCAGACACAGTGCTTGAGGGAGCGCCTGAGATGCGGCCGGTTGAACATGGTTGATCCCCCGGCCCTGAGAATCTTTTGAGGGTAGAAAACCATGGCTTATGTCATGGGGATATTATATATATATAATCACTGGATACTATTACTATATAATCACTGATATATCACTGATTGAATGGGGATGATTGAAGATATCGAACATGAATTTGTAATTGGGAATCACCATGTCTTGTAGCTTGTCACAACCAGAAAACCCATCTTCCACGACGATGCCATGCCATTCCCCAGCGCACCTTTGTCACCCCAAAAGCTGGGACCAACCACTTGACCTGGGAGAGATCAACCTCTGGGCCCCTGGGTAAAAACAATGCCATAAACCACCCATGACTGGGAATGGTTTATTTATTCCTATAACAATGGTGACTGGGGGATGGTTTATGATTGTAACATATTGTAACCACATTACATATGTATACCGTATATAAGTATACCATATACTCCACAATGTTCACCACATATAGTTACTATATAGTCTTTGGAATGTCTTTAGGTTTTCCAAGTTTTCTAGCTGGAATCCTGTCGGCTCCGGATTTCATGGACCTCTCTCTCTCTCTCTCTCGCACGCGCGGTCCCAGCAGCAGCTGAGTGGCTAAGGCTGGCATTCACGCCAGCTGGGCGGCTACCACTTCGCCAGCGGAGCAGCTTGCGGAAGGTAAAGATGTGCTGCTCCTGGAGATTTCAACGAGCAAAACTTGCCACTTCATCATGCTGAGTTTGTTCACTGTTTGTGCGTTTACTGAGCTGCTGGATTTTGTTGGCACAATTCTGGCACAGCACTGACAGAAACAAAAACATGAGATGTCACATGTTACATGGTATGCGGCAGGTACCATGTCAAATCATTCCTGTAGGAATTCGGGATCTGCTGATTCTTTTAGAACAGTGAAATTATGGGCCGCCCAGCTTGAAGAACCAGCCGCCAGCTGAGTTGGAACCCGTCCAGCTCGTCTATCAGCGCCCTCTGCTCAACTTCAGCTGCCTCCGCGGCACACGGTAGGTAGTCACGTCCCAACGTCCCAGAGGGCTCTGGGGAGCAAATCTACCCAGTATTTGTTAGGGTTTACCTGCTGGTTGCATGAATGTCATGGGTGAAGGGAAATGATGTTCAAGAAATAGGGAGAATTGTTTTCAATGGTCTCTCCATTCAAATCCATTCAACAGCCTGATGCCAAGACGCGGTCCGAGCAAACATTGTACTCCAGGGCCTGTAGATATTTCCATTAGTTGAGGAAGAACACAATGGGCAAAATGCAGGTCGCCTGAGAAGCCGCCACCATGTGCCCAATGGCTTCCAGCAACTTGCTCCTTGCAGCGCCCTGCTCCAACAGGTTCGATAACCTGGGCTTCATCCAGTAGTTGTGGTAGAAATCTCATTGAAATCTGTTGGGAAGAGCATCATTTTGGAATCAAAGTAATCGAGACGTACTGAGATTGACTGCTGTTTTTTGGTTCCCGCAACATGGAGACCTGCCAGCTCCAAGGGACTCCTGGTTCTGTCGTAGCGCCACTTCCAAGTCCCAGCTCACCGGTGTAAACCTCGACCCAAGGCGAGGTCTACAGCACGAATTCAATGGGATATTATAGTGGAACTTATAACCATCATATAATTTCATATATAATACATATAACAGGTACAATTCAATGATCTCTAATTGACATCAACTGACACCCCTCACCTGCGTCTCTCGCAAAAGTTGCACACACTAACTACATCCAATTACCACTAGATGTGCTTGGTTCCAACATCTATTCAACAAACCCCTGGAACATCACAGATGCAACAGTGCAACATGGCTACCAATCAACAACTACTAACTACATCTAACTACATTACATCCAACTAATCTGAGGCATCCAGGATATACATGCAAAAATGAATTGGACAAACTTCCAACATGCCCGCAACCCCTCGAAAGGTCCCAAATGTTCCAAGATTTGTTCAATAATCTGGAATAGATCGTGGATAAACATGAATAAACCCTTCGTGGTTGGTGGTTGAGAAGCCCAAGAGGGGGAGTCACCTTTGAGGGGGGTGATTGAATCAGCATGATGCCTATATATATATATATATATGATTGGTTCATGTTGTTTTTATTTGTCCCATTCTATTCCCATCCATGTCCATTAAATCACCATGTTAGATGGTAAAATCGGATTAAATCAGCGAAAAATCAGCATTTCCCATGAGATTCCCTTCCGTTCACGCGGATCCAGGCGAGGTGCAACACCTCATCCTCCACAGTGCACTCCGTGACGAAACGAAGTCGTGGATCGCTTTGACCTCGCTTCGGGGATGTCATCCCCCGTTCATATTAAACACCCCTTTAAACGGTCCCAATTATGTCGAAATTGTATGAAATTCCCTACTAAAAACCATGGTTTCATTTGGGGGTATTTATAATATTAGGGGGGAGGAATTAGAGACAACCCTGGAAAATTGAAATTATCAAGAAGAGGGAAGGGACCTATAAGATTCCTGAACATTTTGCAGGAAAGTACGTGGACATGGAAGCCAGAAAAAAACGATGTCCATTGGGAAAGTAATGTTCTAAAATGAAAAAAAACACGTTGTGTGATGCTTTGTGGGTTCCATGAGACTCATTTCAGGGAAACGAAATCAGGCAGGCACAAACAATCTTACTTAGCAAGGGATCACAAACTGCTGCATGTACGACATTGTTCTCGAAAAAAGGCAAACAAACAGTCGCCAAATCAAAAATCTCAAGAGTATCACTTTGGCAAAGGCCAAGAGGCCGCTAGCCTCTGCTAGGGCAGTCTGAACGCTGTGCCGCACAGCTGAGGGAAAGGTCTTGCCACAAGCAATCTGCTCGTCAAACCTGCCACCACTCAGGCAAGAGTGATGAAATGCAATGAAACATCAAACAGAAATAATTTGAAGCGGTGCAACCCCACGCACTCCTTCCTCGCAGGCAGGGGGCTCAAATTACATAAAATTCCAGAGACTAAATGAGCCCCTAGTGCACAGTACATGGCTCCAATTCTGGTCGCAGCTTACCTGTATGCAAGCGCATGGTGAGACGACGAAGTTGAAAGGTAACTATATATATACACTATTGCTTAATGGGGGATGTTCATAAACTCACGGTAATTATCAGCAGTGCTTCCCTCCACTGCTCCAGTTCTTCCTTTCAACATCCTTCAACCTCCTTCGCTATCAACTCCTCCAGTGATGCCATGCCATGTTCTGCAGCCAGGGAGCAGTTGCTTCACTCTCACCAGGAGGATATGCCAATTGATGGCTTCCGACAAATCTTCAGAAGCGCCCGTGCACACCTTCAGGCGCTGCAAGCACACATGTGCACGAGAACCTCTGGCGAAGCACCTGCATCGCGCGCTCCAACCGTCACAACAAAGTGGCATCACTCAAAAACCTGCAGCCAGCGTCCAAACATATCCAAACTGTCCTTATATATGTTGCCTAAATGTTGTCTTTCCGTCCCATTCAAAACACTGAAAGTGGAACAACTGCATTTCACGCTGGCAATTTACGTCAAACCTAACAATTCATCAGGTCAAGATTACCCTCTGGTAATCAAACGCGGCAATAGGGAAATCATGGGAAATCCCTATACAATGGAGGTTTTTTCATCAGAAAATCATCCATACAATCATATATAATCTAAATGGTTCATTGTCCTTTGCCGAAGTATCAAATCGTATTTGATTCCCTTTTCAGCCGCCATTTTCAGCCGGTATTTTCAGCCGGTGTCTGGCACTCAGCCCCCCAGCGGCACCCTCTAGGCCCGTCCAACTTGGCACGTTTCGCATCTGGAACCTGGGCAAATGTGTCGTCTGAATCACTTAATATGTCTGAATAACATATTATATATGTGGCGGTTGCATGTACATATGTTCATGCCATGCAATGTGTATGGGATTATGACATTTTCTTATGGAATCTATTTATATATATAGTCATCTATCATCATCTATCCATTTTCCACTCCTGGCATGGACCACCTGTGGAAACTAGCGGTGCCTCTGGAGTAGCTGCCAGCAAGGCATTTCCACAATCCTGGCAGCCATCTGAAGTGACATCAGCGTGCCATCGGTTTTGGATTATTGTTAGTTAGCTTCACTATCTAAATATTCTGCCATATTGTGCCCATCTGGGCGCATTTTTTCGGCACACCATCCTCTGACCACATGACTCATTCTCTGCCATGCCATTCAACACCAACTCGAGACCCTTGATTGCCATAAGAAACTGCCATCTGACAATTGATACATCATCATTTCATAATATTTCTCAGTACGTCACATCTCATCATGTAGTTTCCAAAACTGGGAAACCCAAAAAAAAACATCGAACAAAAAATAGCATGCTCACAGTTTTCAAACATGTTCAACCAATAGTTTGCTGATGTTTGCTGCTACCTCCATGGGGGTTTTGCGAACAATCCACATCCACCACCAGCCACCCGGCTTCGGCAACCGGCCATCCCCGGCCTGTGGAGCACCAGGCCCCGCCACCACAGGGGCACCTCGGAACTGAGCTTTCGCAAAGATCAAAAGGACCTCTGCAGTGCGACAGCTGAGGGTCCTTAAGTGCTCCTGGCCAGGATAGATGATGTGGATCATGGAATGATCATGGTTCAGCCAGGGGGGTTGTTGTGTTTAAATACCGGTAAAAAGCCAACAAAAAACTATTGTTGCTGTTTCCGTTGCTGTTTGTGTTGCCTTTGCTGTTGCTCTTGTTCTTGCTGTTATTGTTGCCGCTGTTGTTGTTCTTGTTTCCGTTAATGTTGTTGCTGCTGCTGTTGTTGTTCTTGTTAGTGTTCTTGTTATTGTTCTTGTTATTGTTGTTGTTGTTGTTGTTGTTCTTGTTCTTGTTCTTCTTGTTCTTCTTCTTGTTGTTGTTGTTGCCGTTGTTGTTCTTGTTTTTGTTCTTGTTCTTGTTCTTGTTCTTGTGGTTGTTGTTGTTGTTCTTGTTCTTGTTGTTGTTGTTGTGGTATAAAAGTACATTTCTATACACCAAAATACAAATGGATGTCTGTAGTGTGTAACTGTTCCCTTCATCATACGTTATCCCAAGTCTGGGAGCAGCTGATGTTTCCGGGAGCACTTGCAAGAAACCACGGTGTCTGTATTGAAATGCGGGGAAGGTCGTGCAAATTTTGACGGAAACAACGATTCTGGGATCGTGAAATGGTTTGAAATTTAAAAGCAGCACCCAAACATTATATATATATATACATTTATATATACTGTAGCTTCTTGATGTTTTCTGTACGGTTGCAGTCAAGTCTTGAAACATGGTGTGGTTCCCTGATGCTTTTCATGGAATTTCAGTCACATCCTGAAACACGATGCAATTAATGTCCCACTCACGTCTTGTTAGAGAGTAAATTGATACATCCAAAAAGTGGAGTCACAATGGAGTCATTGACATCGACTATCACACATCTCTACCAACTCTGAAAACTGGCTCGATCTACGAGCATCATTCCGGAGCAACCAGAGGAAACAGTAACAAGCTGTACCATGAAAAAAATGCATGAAGTCACAAGAAATTCATCAAAAGTCTCTGTTTTCTTGACGCTCGAGATGTTCTCCTCAAACTTCGTCAAACATGTTCAAAATAATTTCATACAATCTCTAAAGATCTCTGAAGTAGCCAAAGAAATCCATTCAGAACTTCTGGAACCGCAAGAAAAACATCAATATACGACAATATGATCACGCCATCCTTAGGCCATCATTGTTGTGATATCCAACTCATATCCAACTCATATCCAACACCCCGCTCTCAAGCCATCCACTTGGCCCTGGCCACGCCTTTCGTTCCGGGATTGGCTTCTCCAAGAGCTCCAGCCACAGAGCTTTGGCGCGTTGGGTCTCTTCGGTGGAACTCCAACCCTCCACGGGCTGCTGGTTGGGCTCTGTTTTGCCTGGGACGTTCCAATGTGGGGAAATCAATGGAAATCATCGAACTTCAGGAATAAACCAAAAAACTGCATAGTTCGAAATTCTAATTTTTTAGGACGTTTTAGGCACAAGATATCACAAGATGCTGCAGCTGCGAGGGGTTGTACATATGTTTTTTGTTAATCAATTAGAAGGGCTTTGGGGTGGCATAAAGAGTTTCATGACACTGAGAACAATTCTCAGCCCCCAGCCTAAGTCAGGAAGACCAAAGGTGTCCGCAGCAGCTGCTGCGGCAGCAGCTTGACTCTCCTGCAGCTGCTGATGGAGGTGAGGAGTTTGATAGAATTTTTGAGCCTGGATCCAACTCTTTACAATTTGGACATATCTGAGTAGACTGATGGTGTCTTAGCAGGGGATGGGGATTCAGTTGAAGTGATCATTCAATTGAAGCGCTCAAAGAAACTCAACGAAATTCAGACTTTGACTGATATGGGCATGAGTCAAAATCAACCAACCAACCTTTGGGAAAGGAACATCCATTTGCCAGCCATTTAGTTGATGGTTTTGATGTTCACCAGGCTACGTTCACGAGAGTATCCTGGTGCCGTCCATCTTGACTGCCAGTTCGTTGCAAATCCTCATCATACCTGAGCACACCAGCATTGATTTCCTATCCCAAACAGGCCAACGGCGATTGGAGAAACGGCGGAAAAAATCCTGAACTCTCGGCCAAAGTGTGCGATCCAAGGGCTTGAGACTCCAAAGTTGGGATTTTAGATTTCGGATTTTTGAAGCATCACCAATAGGATCCATGTATGCTATATATGGTAACATTTACCATCAATATACCCCCAATGTTAGCATATATACCATACATGGATCCTATGGGTCATAGAATATGTCTGAATATGTGATGCAAACACGCCAGATCCTCAGTAGATGTAGCAGGTACAGCACCATTTGTTGCAGTGAGGGTCGAGGTGCTTCTGTCGTTTACGGAGGTCGGACAGAATCTCGAATGCTTCTACGACCTTTGGCAGAAACCCCCCAGGACACTCTGAGCGACATGATTTTTCTCAGCATAAAATAGGGTATGAGGAAACCCGATCAACACTAACGATGGGAAGCAATGCTGGCACCTGCAAAAAGACTTTACCCTATGGCGGGTCCACAAGCAATATGATATGACACAGGTTGACAAAGCTATGACATGTTGAAACAGCACCATCAATTGTTGTTCCTTGTTCGTCTCAACGATCGAATCGTTGGAGTTGTTCTGACTTTGCCATATGAGGTGGTAGCAGTCATTGATCTACGAGGTCGTGTGTCCGAGCATTAGAAAGAATGAAACATCATGAGACATCTCAATTCCCCCATTTGTGGCCGCAAATTACCCAAAAAACTCCTACCACTCATTACCACTCCAAGGTCTGCAGTTCCCTGCCTTCAAAAACTCCTCTTCATTGCCACCTTTGTCCGGATGCGTCGCCAGGGCCCGTAGACGATACGCTCCACGGATTTGCGCATCAGTGGCATGGCGACTCACACGCAGCACGCTGTACAGGGTAAGGTCCACAGACACCATGGCAGGATGAAGCGAAAGGAAGCAAAAGGAAATTCCAGGAGTGCTCCCACCAGAGAAATGATGCGAAATTGCATTTATTCTCCACCCTCCACTACCCCCTTCAACAACCCATGTCGGTTTTCTTCCATCTTTTTCAGGGTTCACTAAGGTATCTGAGCCTTCTCCCGGCAGTGCGTCTGGATGATGCAAACACGCGGGTGATGTGCAAACATCCAAAGTATCCAAACAGCCAATTCCTGAATTTATCCTGGGTACATGCACAACTACACTACATCCAAGCACACCTTGAACCCCACCACAATTGCTGATGGTCTTCTATTTTTCCACCTTGTCTGCTGGTCTTTTAAAGTCTTTCTTCAACCGCACGGGTTGCCGGGTTGCCCTCATGAGCTCATCATCTTTGTAAAGAGCGCCTTCCTTGGTGCAAGGGAAATGGGTGAACTGTTTCACCGCTGGTTTCAACTCAGCTACTAACAATTGGTTTGTTGGGATTTATTAGCCTCACTATGATGGGTTCCCCCCTTGGGCTCATTGACATGTTTTTTGTTGACGCCCTATCATTGAATCTGCTTAGGTCGGCTATCCCAATCTCCTCTTCCCTTTGGAAACTTCCAGGTTGGTCAATTTGATTGAAAAACTGGTCCCCACGGGCCCCACACTGGACACGAATTTGAAAATTCAGGTCCCGGAAGGTTTTACCCATTAATAATGACCAGTTGGTGCGGGGCGGTTCATTAGGGACCCTGACAAAACTGTAGTCGCTTTTAGTTGTTGAGGTTTTGATTTGATTATTTTCATTGAAGGAAAGCTTCGAAATCCAATTTTTGGCAATATGTTGATTAGATTTTAAAAAGGATTTTGATCGATTTTGAACTGAAATTTTAGTGCATGTCATTCAGGTTTTGATTTGATATTAGGAGGAAGCTTCAAAATCCTGTTTTTGGCATCAGTTTCAGGGTTGCTCCTAACACCCAGGTACAAGGGTGGGTAATGTTTCAATTATCTAAGGTTTTGAGTTCTGATTTGATCATTAGGAGGAAGCTTCTAATGCTTTATGCCCCCTCACAATAAAAACGGCCCGTAAGTTTTTGTATTTGGGGCGAGAAGGGGAGGGTTCTTCCTTCCCTCAGGAGGATCCAGTGGTCAAGCATCTGCTTCCTCTTGGCGACTGCGGCGCCATGCTCAGCCATCTTTATCAATTTCCTGGGGGGCCAAGGGAAGCCGCACGAGGGAGCAGCAAGTCAATAGGACAGTTGGGAAATGTGTATGGTTACCCTTTGGTTCAAAAATCACAAACTGTATATTATTGCATTACATGACGTCAATTACATATATCATATCACTTGTTCTTTTGTTGATGAGAGGATATCAAACTCATCAAGAAGCTCACATTTATATGGCTGCAAGACATGGGGACAGCATAATGGCGCTTGCTGGGAGTTGTTCACTACACTGGTCTGGCCAGGAGAAAAAAAAAAACGTACTTCTTGGAAGGACGGAAAAAAACAAAAACTGGCCAGGAGAGAGGCTGTTGTAGGCAGGCCCCATCAGGCCCCAAAGCAGCAGCAAAAGGAGACGCGGCAGACTTGCAGCCAGAAGGGGCTGGATGCACATACTATCCAACAAAGGGAGGCACACGCAAGCAACCAAACAAACAAACACAACCAAACAAAGCACCAAACGAAACACACAAGACCGGATAGTGAGCATCAGCCACAAATGCAAGACCGCAGATGGAGCCAAGGACCTGTGGCCACTTTGCTTCAACAAATAGTGGACGGAAAAACAGGCATAAAGGCTCGTAAATGGCAAATAAAAAATATTATACAACGGAAATGGGTGCCCAGTCAGTGTCTTTCAGTAGACCTTAATGGCGACCCAACATACGGCAGAGTTTCGGGAATCAATAAGCTGATGTCCTTCTCTGGTCAAATGCGCCAAGTAATTAATGTTGAAACTCGCCAGCAGTCTGCCATGATCAAGGTTGCCATGTTATCATTCATGTACTGCCCTGTTTTGTCGCAACAGTGCGCGGGTGTAAGATAGGCATGTCCCAAACCTTTTTGGTTGTCCGTCAAACCACATCCCCTTGTGGGTTTTGGGCTGCTCAACTGGACTGAGCATCGCTGCTTCCTCTTGCTCCTGCTCTTCCAGTTCCTTCGCAGTCCTAAGGACGGTGTGCGCTATCGTGGTTGCACAACTCCTTGACTTTTACAAGCATCATGCCACCTTTAGCTTGGCGTCCTCTCAAGTTACAGAGGAATGACACTGCGATCCTTGCTATGTTTGAATTTGATCACACGCAAAAAAAACACATTCAAAATCCAAAAACGGTTTGAACCACAGTCAGTGCCGTCAGGAAAGCCACAGCAACCGCCAAGCAGAACAGGCAAGCGTCAGGTGCACCGCATCAAAGTTGCCCAGTGCTAGATGGGCTTGACCCATCCGGAAGAGCGATTTCACCTCAAATGCGGTGCTTGGCCCCAAAAAGTCCATGAAGCATTGAAATAAGTACCAGAAATGGATGCATGCATATGAATACAAATATGTCCAAATATATGTTACATATACATATACATACATATATATATATATATATTCATAATTATATGTATAATATATATATATATATATCTGTGTTACATGAACTGCCTATTGTATTACTTTATAATATTTTATAGTTGTATATGTAATATATATAAGATCGATATATGTATGTATATGTTTATTTTATATTAAATTTACATATAATTAATCACACATATATATATATATATATACACGGTAGTCCCAAAAGTGAATGGAATGTAGTGAGCTTTCCAGAAATGTCCACCGCATCTTGGTGCCAAGTCGCATGTTTCGGATCAAAGCGCAAGGCTTTCTCCGCATAGCCCAGCGCCTCGCTGGGCTCATCCATCTTCCTTGGCTTCGACTCGGTTGCAGCGATCCCACATCAGTGGAGTACTACCCTCTGGTAAACATACAAAAAGCTATTGAAAATGGCCATTTATAGTGGATTTACCCATTAAACATGGTGATTTTCCATAGCTATGTTAGTTTACCAGAGGGTAGATGATAGGATATGGTAGGTGATGGTAGGTGATGGTAGGTGATGCTAGGTCATGGGTGGGTGGAGTCAAAAGCTATAGATTCTGAGTTGTATACGCGATGTGCCGCAATGGTAATTCACAGGGAATCTCCCTTCAATGGCAAATCTGGAGGGCACCCCAGTTAAATACTTGCAGCCATGGATATTTGGGAAATTGATCTCGTGATTCCAATAGGAATGATAATGATCTCCACATGACAAATCAAAATCATGAGTCTTGAACAATTAGACAAATGGTCCATGCTCAATGCTCATCCAAAATCATTAAACGCATAAAGGCCCTATTGACCATTTGATATCATATTCCACATTTTGCTTCTGCTGGCTCACACCAACACCTTCAGCAACCCAGCAACCCTCCTCTCAGTTGCTCATCTCCAACCAGTGCACCAGCATCCCAGGCCAAGTAGCAGCATGGTGGCGGCCAAATTGCTGAAAATCGTCACTGCCAGCGCCATATCTTTCTCTAAACGCTGCGCGCCTCCATGGTCGGATGGCAACGGCTGCATCTGCTGGTCATGGGCTACAAACTCCTAAGCGGCGTAGGTGGCTGGGCAGCTCTGAAGGCAGTTTACGCTGTTGGGGATCATCTTCCAAAACTGAAGTCATGTTGTGTCTGTATAGGTTCTGGCCACTGTCACTGTATCAAGGCGTCCAACAATCTAGGCATACCCCGACACCCCCCAACACTGTCACATGGTATGGGTCGAATCCAGGAGGTCTCTTCACCGCTACACGTCTCCCTTGTGCGGTCCCATCCGCTCAGTATCCCTCAGCGAGGCACTAAATATCTGATGCCTTCCTGGTAGGCCACAACTGCATAGTCCCAATCCCCTGCCTGAGACTCACATTCCAATGAGTTGGCAGGAAGATTGCCCAAGATTTTCCAATCCCTATTTGTATCACCATAGCTGCTAGCATCTGCAAGGAACATATACCCAAATCATCCCAAAATCTCCATGTCCATCTGTCCATTGTGAATAATCTAATATCTATTGGTATCTTGAAGGCTGTGGTGATGATATCCCCTACACCAGGGCTTGGCCACCACCTGAAAACCGCGATTGCCAATTCCTTTGCATTTCTCGGCAAAGGCGGAGCGTTCCTCTGCTGTCATCTCTTCTGGCTCCTGGAATTTCTGGAATGGGATCTGGTCATGTAGCTGGCCTACATGTGGTACAGTACCATCTGGCTCTGGGGTCCAACAAAAGCAGTGGACAGTTTATGAAAGTTTAAGATTGCAGAGTCGGAAGGGGAGGTGAAGCAGCAACAACTCCAACAAGTGGACGTTCTTGGCACATTAGAGATCATCATCCAACTTGTGATAGAGCCAGGGCCGCTCAGAACCAGAAAGACTCCACCCAGTGACACACGGCGGAGATTTGGCCCACATCATTGGTGTGATTACTAACATGCACCAACCACTTGTAGTCAATTGTTTCAATGGAGTCATTTGCTTCGGCAAGTGAAACAAGAAACCAAAACCAACCCGCTTGACATAGCTTCTCCTTTGGCCTTGGGATAGATGCTGAAGAATCTGTCGACTTCCTGAAGAGACTGGAGAGATTCCGGTGTTTTTTTTGTGACACCATCTGGCATCTGGGTTCATGCTCAATTGTTCAACTCCAAAGTTAGGACTGGACTTGAATCTGTATTTCCTATTAAATTAACCCATATTAAATATATTAATCCCAAGTGGTTCCCAAGTGGTTATGAGATTTTGATAGATTTTCCCAAACATGGATCCAATGATCCAATTATGCCCTGAAAAGATGTGAAAAGCATATTCAACGGCCGCATTCTCACCTTCCAGCCACATCATCAGCGGGTGCAGCAACTGGGTCTGACATGGGGCACCAACGCGCTGCGGAATCTGACACTGTACTGAAGCTTAGGAAGCCACCGGCGAGCTGATGCTTGAAATGTGGCTGATAAGATTCGCCGGAAATGATGTGATCAGGCTAAACAAATGTGCTAACTTATTCTCATAATATTCTCATATGCCCTCAGTTTTGGAGAAGTTGCGTCAAGAGCTGACGACTCAGCAACCTGTGTCTCCTTGTCTCCACTGTTTTGCTTCCATCTTCTTGGCTCGTCGCAGCGGCGTAAGCAGTCTCGTTCAATCATGATGTAGCAACGAAAACCCTCATGAACTCATAAATTCCAAAGTCATGAGGGCATGTCAAAAGGGATCGTGATTGATACTTCTATCATGTTTTCATGAGAGAGTGACCAGGCACACATACCTTCGATACAATTAGACCACTACTGAGCTGCTACTGCATTGCACATGGTGGCTAAAAAGCCTAACGTCATAACTCATAACCGCCCCCCCTGTAAACCTTCACACAACCGTGGCACTCTCTCTCTCTCTCTCTCCATTTCACAGCTCTTGGCTGTCTGGCCGATGAGTTTCCGAGTTCCCGGTTGCATGGCCAGAGTTACGATCTGGCAAGGGTCAAACATCTGAGTGGGTCCCCCACTCACGCATCAACATGACAAAATTGGCAAGCTAAAGCTCAGAATTTTGGGATGCTGTAGATTCTCAAAGTTCCCAGACACGCCCCAGGGAGTGACCCTTATTGGCGATTCAAGTGGGGCCACGCTTTGCGTGGGCCCACTATCAGGCATCAAATGATTCCATTCCAGCAGTTATTCCGGCACTAGCAGCAAAGGCTGTTACAATGTTGTGGGATGTTGTGGGTATGCCGGGAGTTTTACATGGCGAACATAGAATCTGGAAATGGACCGTAGTGGAACATCATGACCTGCCTGTGAAAACTAACAGGCCTCCCATGGTTCCACCAGAGGTGGGTGCTGCCATTGCCATTCCGTGGCCGGGTCGAGAGGAAACGAATCCCCAGCACACGCGGCCGCGACACAGTCCAAGCTATGTGAGACGGAGCAAATCACTTATAGGGTAAATCATCTATCTATGATGAATGTGTCTATGCATGTTTTACCCATTATAAACTATCTTCAATATAGGTAAACCATGGTAAACCATCTATTAGCAAGTGAGGCGGTGTTCATCATATATTCCAATTGCTCAGGTTCCAAAAGCCATGACCCAATCTGTAATTAAATAGTGTCGTCCCTGGCTCCCGGATCACTGCTTAGAATTATTATATAATATGTATGTATCTTTTCAAGAATGTACATATTCATGTGGAATGTATTAAACCTAGTACCAAAACAATCCATGGAGAAGCACGGTATCATCATGTTTATATACATTTTACGACATATCATATCATCATATCTTTCCATACACCTTTACAATAAAAAAAGTGAAATTGCATGGCACTATATATTGGAATTTTATCTTACATGTCTATACCGATGTTTTTCACCATATTTTCATCTCGTGTGGTTGCTGGATGTTGCTGGCTGTGTCAGCCGGCGGTGGGGACCAGGGAATCCTCCATTGGTCCTCCGGAGCTCACTCCACTGATCTGATCTCCGTCTGTTTGTCACTGGCCATGGCGGTGGTTTTTGGAAAAAAACAACAAACATTGGGATGTATCAACATTACAATATGCTGGGAAACAACCATACTTATATAAATATACACGATTTAGTTGCCGACTCAAATGGTTTAATAAAATTGTTATATACATGGATATATATATATATATATAAATGGTTGAATAGCAGCAAACTCACAAAAAAACATCGGGAAACTGTAGTTTGTTCACGTCAAATTCAGGGAGTCCCTTTGAAATTTCTGGGACAAAACCGTCGGATTCATTATCATGTCACCATATTTGATACGAAAAATGCAAAGCCGCTTTTGCAGCTGTCGCCTGCTTCACTTGCGTCCATGGTCTTTTCTTTTCCAAGTGGTATCTGCCAGTGGGGTCAGCCTGAGAAAATGCAATAAAAAACCTTTGGGAACATTGTGGCGAGGATCAAGACATGGAGTAAGGAATACGCTTTGACTAAGTGGGCTGGATGAACAAATACGTCTGATGAGGGTGATCGGGGCGTTGTGGAGGAAGGGGCCGACAATTATGATTGTTGTGAAGGGTTCTGACAATGACAATGCAAACTTTATGCAAACTCATCTTTCAAATGAGCATTCTTTCACAACCCAGCTGCTTCAACAGCACTAACTATGGCTACCAAAAAAGGAACACACATATTTGAACCTTGAAGCCGAATTTGAAGCCCTCCGGCAAATTATCATAGTTCATCCCTACCTCCATCCCACTATTTCAAATCTTCAACATACTTCAACCGCCGCTCAGAATAGTCAATAGTCGTTCTCAAGCTCCATATCTTGATCATGTTCGTCCTACGGCCTACGGGCGCATGATCTTCAAAAAGCCATCTAAAAATTCAAAACGTCGGAAGATCTCAGTCGATGCCCATGACATGCCCGAGACTGGGAGCGACATAGTCAGGCACACATTCCCTGCGCATCTCCTGCTGAAAAGGTGATTCGGCATTACACAGAACAAACATCAAAAAATCACTGGAGAATTTTCAACATCAAACTAAATCATAGTGAATTGAAGCGAATGGTGTATATATCTCAAACATGTGTCATGCAACTGGTTGGAGAAGGGGCCCTCTGAAACCCGAGGATGTCAAACGTTTGGAGTTCCTGCCAGAGGGGCATGTACCCCAACAACATTAGTTGAGGCAAGTGCTTTTCGTTCGAAATGTGCGCTCTCAAGACTTTGTTTGTATATATGTACTGTAAATAAACTCACATAGAGGGAGATAGAGATACAGTACGGAGATACGGAGATAGAGACAAAATATTCACACACCATCACACCCCGTTGAAATGCATGCGTATATCTTTGTAAACATTAAATAGATTCCATAAGATTCTATATGCATCTGTATGCACATATGCACCCTTAGAGTGTTTAAACATGTTCGCTGCAACCCTGACGTTGCGCCGCGTCTGACTTCAGGTAGATATGAAGATAAGGGTAGTGCTATTACCCCAATCAACATCTTGTTCATAGGGGGTGGCGAATTTGGATTCCTTATGAAGATAAAGTTGATGTTATTACCCCAAGCAACATCTTGTTCATAGGGGGTGGCAAATGTTGATTCCTGAAGATAAAGTTGATGTTATTACCCCAAGTAACATCTTGTTCATAGGGGGTGGCGGTTTTGTTTTATCCCTTATGAAGATAAAGTTGATGTTATTACCCCAAGTAACATCTTGTTCATAGGAGGTGGCGAATTTTGATTCCTGAAGATAAAGTTGATGTTATTACCCCAAGTAACATCTTGTTCATAGGGGGTGACATTTGTTTATCCCTTATGAAGATAAAGTTGATGTTATTGCCCCAATCAACATGCTGTTCATAGGGGGTGGCGATTTTTTGATCCATCATGAAGATAGGGGATGGCAAATCTTGATCCCTCATGGAGATATAGTTGATTTTTACCACAATCAGCATGTTGTTTATAGAGGTGTGGAGCAACGTCCGGGTTGGGGCGAACATGTTGAATTTACATGATGTATATAATACAGTATATAAATTATAATATGCATATCTCTATCATATGTCATTCCACCTTGGTCAACTGAAGTTGGCCCTCGAGGGTGTCCTCAGATTGGCAAGAATGGTAAAGTTGGCTCAGGAACATGAGTTTTCAGCAATGGAAATCCATGGAATTTGGGACATCAACAAGTTGTTGGAAAATATGTTGAGGATTCAGCAATTTTCAACATATTTTCAAGCCATTTCTTATAGATTCCTTCTGGACATGTTGTCATGAGACTTGAGGTGGTCAAAACGTCGACTTTCCAAGGCTCCAAAACCAGGAGGCATGACATGCCAGCCCTGTACGCAAACCTGTCGATATTGCAGCAACTTTGGAATTTGATCCGAGTCGTGAAGAAATAGAAACGGAACTTGAACAACAAGACGTTGGAAAACGCATCTGTTTCTGTCTGATTTATTTCATCGCCTGGCTTATAGGAAAGGCCTTGAACCACCTTTGCAGGACCCATTTGTCAAAGGCCTTTCCAAAGACTGTAACCACTGCCAACTACTGCACTTGGGCTCCGACACTTTTTTAAACCTGTGGATTCCCTTATTACTGGAAACCCAAGCATGTTACAGGTAAACAAACTAACAACACCATTTCAAACCGCTTTCTCATCCTTTGTGATTTACACATATTCGCAGGCTAGCTCACGTATCTCCCCTACGACCACCTGCCTTGCAGTTTTTTCGAAGCTCCTGGAGAGAAACAGCTGGAGGGACCATACAATGAGGCTGCAAATCGCTGAAGGATTTAAATACTAAGGCACAACATAGGCACAACCACTCTCAAAGCTGATGGGATGCTGATGGGATGTGTTGCTCACCTTTGTTTTGCCCCAACCGCACCTTCCAATCATCAAAGTTTCACCCGGTTTGAAGCGCTGTGTGTCACACAATGCGGCTGACAGCATGATGGATGGCCATTGCGCATCGATAAATTCCTGGCGGGCCCGGCTGGACACATAGCTTGGCTACCCGCAGCGTGATTCCTTGCCACATACACATATGAACGTGACGTGACATGCCTGCCTTCTCTTTTTCGCATATCTATATCTATCTCTATATATATATATATATCCATATCTATACTGGTTGGTGGTTTCAACCCCTCTGACACATATTAGTCAGTTGGGTTTTTCAAATGCCCAATATATCGAAAAAAATGCTCCAAACCACCAACCAGTATATATATATATATTATATATATTATACATATATGTGTGCTAAATGTGCTAAATTAGCGGTGGAAAACCGCTCACCCAAGAGGGCACCTCGTGAAGCACCCCCCGCAACAAGCGCTGTCCAGCCACGGAGCTCCTGAAGCTCGCCAGGTGACCGTCCCACAGCAGCTTTTTTTTCATGCACAGTAGATTGTGAACAAATGATAAACAAACGCATGTTATATAATATCATATAATATCATATAATATCATATAATATCATATAATATCATATAATATCAATATATAATAGATATAATTATAGACTGATTGGTTAATTGAATGATTGATAGGTTGATAGATACTTCGAATATCTTCGAATTATGTTACACCTCATTAAAGGTTGAACGTACACAGCTGGAATCACCAACCAAGTCGTGTATTCGTGATATTCACCAGTGGTTGGTCAACCCCGCCATCTGCTCTTGTGCTGGATTTATTCTTGTTTAAGGCCATTTACCGTCATTTGTACTGTATAGTGAACCACCGGTCATGGTCCAGCTAGTCCCATGTGAGCAAATAACATCATATAACCATATGGTTCTACAAGGTTTAGATCCCAATTTCTGGAGCTTACAAATTATAAACTGGAACATGTTAGAACCACTAAGCTATACCAGGATATACCAGGTATAGCCATAGAAATAACCCAAAAACTTCATGGCAAAGCATAGAACTTGCCTCATGATCTTCATTTTTTTCCGTGTCCGTGGAGGGCAGCAGCACACCTAGGGGTTTTCAACCACGACATGGTGTGCCTCCATGCCATGGGGCATCCAAAAGTGGTACCCCATAAATCATCATAAATAATTAATCCATTTAGATCATTTAGATAGGATTGTCCAGTCTAAACCAACCAGTTTAAATTGGATCCCCTATTTATGGAAAGCACCATTTTAGATGTATACCCTCACAACATCACATAGTCACAGTACCACTACATGTCACTACCAACCAACCAAAGGGAGTCCCAAATGTGGAAAATCTGCCTGCCTTTGGACCGATTCAGAGAACAAAAAATAGGGATGCTGGCCGACGACGCAAAAAAAAGGGGTGGTTCTTCAAAATGGCAATTTGGGCCCATTGATGCCCAATATCATCTGGGGACCTGACTAGCATGGGCCACGTGGATTGCGCTGAGACTACGTCCAGTATGCTGTCGATCAGGGCTGTCATCAGGGCCGACATGTCCTGATCCAAGCACCAATCCCCGAATGATACCCATTCGTAGTTCGCAGTCCGTATGATTAAACTACACAAACATTGGGATGAACAATGATGGATCATGATGGATAGTGGTGGGTAAGGATGGATAGGAGTTGAAGCCACCAACCAACTCACAATTCTTACACACTGCAAATTGCGACTTGTAGTGCTGCTCGTGTATGCACCGTCGGCTGCAAGGGTCAATAAACACATATTTGATCGTGCTTCTATTTGAAAGTGTGAATGTGCATCGTATGCTAAGCTTTGGGGGAACAGCAGTTTCTGCAGGCTCAGCTCATGGCAAGTGCAAAGCATGTCAAAACTTAGGCCACTGTGGAGACTGCTCTGCCGGAACAACTCAAACAACTCATTCCGTTTCAAGTGGCTCAGCAAGTGTTTTTACCCAAAACCTAATTAATAATCATTAATTAATAATAATAAACAATAACAATACATAATAAGCAAAAACAGTGAATAATAGTAAGACATATAAATAACAGTAAAGAATTGTGAAACTCTAATAAATAATGATAAATAATAATCAAATATTATATATATATAATCAGTAAGAAATAATAGTTGACACTTAGAATAATATGGAAGCCCAACATGTCAAAAACACACATTTTCCGAGTCCTTCAGAGGACCAATGACCTCAGCGAAGGCATCCAACGTCCCATGTCTGAAAACCGGGCATCATCGGGGCCATGATATGCCCCTCTACATTGGCGTTTAATAGGCATGATCATTGACTAATAGATTGAGGGGTAGCCAATGTTCAAACAACCCATGTGCGTCTTAAAAAAAAAAATCAAACCTCTTTGAGAAGGCATCAGTGGATTTGGAGGATTGTGACTCTGGAGATGACGCTTTCGAGCGCACACGTCAAAGACGGCAAACTTCACCTCAACTTATTCTGTCTGTGCTCGCCCAAGTCTAAATCACTTGTCATGAACTCATGAATTTGCCACAATACGTTCTGGATTTATAATTGTATCCGCAGCCACAAATCTCCCACAACCCTCTGTCCATTTCTACAAATGCATTTGTGCGCCCCCGAATTTGCAATTTATATAATCTGTTCCTACAGCAGTGGCCCCCCAAAAAAGGACAGAAAAGTCATTTACCAAATTGTACCAAATATTTAGTCGACATGAATTTACCCTGTAGATCTGGGAGTTGCTATATTATTTCGGGGCACCCCTGACAAAACCTGAGCTGCGCTACTACTGCATCAGCACGTCCCAAACGCTTCAGGGCTGCCTCTAAATGATCTTCTCCTAGCAGGTGAGCAACCCGACGGAAATTACCTTGGACACCTGGAAATCGAAAGTAAATATTATGGATTTGACATCCTGGTGGCACACGTCTATAGGCATTTTTAGGGGGGTGCAATCAATAAGTTGTTGATAATCGTCGCAATGCGGGTGGTGCTGAAATAATGGTCATGTGGATTCATTTGGAAAATTGTCATCGGTACTGGTTGGGCTACCATACTATTATAAAAAGCAGCATTGCTTTGAAATCACCGGTCAAAAGAGTCTTTGAACAAAGGTCAACACAGAACTCCTTGATGTGTGAAACTTGGGAGATTCCTCCTGCCTATCAACCTGTTTTGTAAGTTAGATCCAATATCCACTCAAAGCTCAGCCAGTCTGGACAAAATGCCAAACACATCTTCAGACAGTCCACATCTGTTCACCCTCAAACATGCTGGTGTTCCACACTTTGAACCTCTACCAAAAAAGGTTTGCTGAGTTCTAGTGACCATTATTGGATGCGCATATTTCATATGCGCATTGTATACGAACCGACATGTAGATACAGAATGATAGAATCCACAAACACATTCAAATAATGTGGTGAGCCCAATGATAACTGTCCTATTTCAGGATGGTTTCGACCATCTATTTTCGGTAAAATTGAGGATGGTTTACTATAGGGTTTAATTTACCGAGTTCTTATTGGAGATGGTTGGTTATTAGGTTTTACTCTGGGGTTTAAAAACTGTTAACATAGCTTTACATATATAATGAACCAGCGTATTAAAAATTCCAAATCACAACATAGATATACATAGATAACATATGATAACATTATCATTCTCATAGTTTCACATTTTTGGGCTTTACACACATGTTAATTATCTATGTAATAGTGGCCTGTAAACATTTCCCCGTTTCCCCACGCCTGCTGTTGTATCTGGGACGCTCAGCTCTTCTATGAGTTCGCTCTCCTGCTGGATTCGTTGAAGATGCGTTGGGGGATCCACTGGTGGCTTTGGTGGTCTGAAAAATTCGAAGCTCGTGGGTCTGTTTGAAATGGTGCGTTGCCCCCAAATGGTTCTTTTGATAATTAGAGAAAATCATGATGAACCATGATGAACCATGATGAACCATGATGAATCAACGGATCTAGAGGTACCCTGTTTTCATACAAGACTTTGTACATGAAAATCCACCATTCGTTTGGGGGGCAGGTCCTCCAAAATGCTGAGGCAATCCTTGAAGCCAAGGTCTTTCATCTTGGTGCTGGCTGTGGCAAGTACTGTATATGATAAATATTTAAATATAAATATATATATATATATGGGTCTTTGTGGTATGACACTCCGAACACATCCTGAGGAATGATTGGTTTACATAGTATAAATCCGGCTACGGTTTTCCTTTTCCATCTCTATATGACTCTATTTCTACTTGAGGGCAGACCCCCAGGTTTCCGTAAACCCCACTCCACAAAACAAATGTTCAGGCCCAACACCCTCACTGCTTGCCAACTATCAGTAAAATCACTATGGAAGTCTCAAGAGACGGACCGATTCCGAGGGAAATCACATGTTTCACGCTGCATGTTACAAGCATCCGACAACCATCAGTTCCAACGTGCCATCTTGAACTTCTGCGTGGTACCAGCACTATTCACCAAGAGAATATGTTTCATACCAAGGCACTTCCTGCACGAAAGCAGCCTGGAACAGGCGTGACCCTTTCCATGAAACTGAAGGCCAAAAGGAACAAAGGTCTGCTACCCCCGCGACCCATCACACAATTCGATGGGCACCTGCGTTGAAACGATCAATGGCTTAACTGATCCTGCAGGGAGCGCAAGAGTCCGAAGGATCCAGAATCCACATACCAGTAAATATGTATGCCTCTAACTCATGCAAAGTATTTTGATGCAAACTATCATCATACATAATAATATTACGGCGAGACCCTGAGGTTTGCCTGGCCTCGCAGCGAGCGCCCGGGCAAGCCAAGATGACGATGACGATGACGATGAGGATGACGAGGATGACGAGGATGACGAGGATGACGAGGATGATGATGATGATGATGGTGATGATGATGATGATGATTGGATGATTGGATGATTGGATGATTGGATGATTGGATGATTGATGATGATGATGATGATTTTGACATCCTCTTGAAACCCTAAAAGAAACCTTGATGATTGTACGGATAATTGTTCCATGGGGCCAGGGGATTTTTATATATTCTTGAAACCCTAAAAGAAACCCTAATGATTGTACGGTTAATTGTTCCATGGGCCAGGGGATTTTGATATCTTCCTGAAACCCTATAAGCAACCCCATGACTGTATGGTTAATTCCATTTGATAAATGGTATGTACAAGCGACATGTTCTGGTTATATGATATGTAGAAGAATCATGTTCTGGTTAACACCCCAGCAACATAATCGAACATGAAATCCTTCCCGTTATTTGACATTGTACAGAATTCCCTGGTATTTACGCTATTCTGGGCTTGGGCAAACCTCGGGATCTGTGTGTAATATTTTTATGGCATAGACATATTATACACTGATTAATGCTATCTATGACCCAATCTATCTCCTATCTATCTCTCTGTCTATATGCTACTGTGTTTGTCTATCCATCGATCTATCCCTCCATCCCTCGATCCATCTATCCCTCTATCCATCTATCCATCCATGAATCTATCTATATGCCTGAGATCTTATCAAGCGAAATATGTCTAAGATCTACCAATCTAAACAATCAGATACAGTCAGCTACTAGTGATAAGAATGGCACTGGAAATCTAGGTGATATATAGTCATATGTAGTTATTAATCGTTTCCCGCCCGTGTCTATCGCTCTGAGAGAGGAGCAACAAAAACAACAATTAAAGGATCGGATAACCCCACATGTCAACTTCTTCCAATAAGCAGCAAAAGAAAGGTAAAAAGATGGGATGGGAAATGCAGGAAAGAGAAAAGAGATGGTGAAGGATCGGCGTGTGCAACAATGAAACGGTCGCGGCGCCGGCGTCAACTCAGACCCAAGCACGCCACCAGAGCCAACCCAAGCACGCCACCAGAGCCAGCCCAGTGCCGTAAGTGCCACGCCTGCCACGCAAAGCGACGGTCCATGTCGCCAAGTGCCACGCCTGCCAGGCAAAGTGACGGTCCATGTCGCCAAGTGCCACACCTGCCACGCAAACGGCCGCGGCGCCCACGGCGTCAACTCAGACCCAAGCGCGCCACCAGAGCCAGCCCAGTGCCATAAGTGCCACACCTGCCAGGCAAAGTAACGGTCCATGTCGCCGCCAAGTGCCACGCTTGCCGCGAAAAGTGACGATGCGTGTCCCCAAGTGCCACGCCTGCCACGCAAAGTCCACGTCCATGTCGCCAAGTGCCACGCTTGCCAGGCAAAGTAACGGTCCATGTCGCCAAGTGCCACGCCTGCCACGCAAACGGCCGCGGCACCCACGGCGTCAACTCAGACCCAAGCACGCCACCAGAGCCAGCCCAGTGCCGTAAGTGCCACGCCTGCTACGCAAAGCGACGGTGCATGTCGCCAAGTGCCACGCCTGCCAGGCAAAGTGACGGTC
Organism: Cladocopium goreaui; assembly: GCA_947184155.2. NCBI lineage: Eukaryota > Dinophyceae > Suessiales > Symbiodiniaceae > Cladocopium > Cladocopium goreaui. The sequence goes on from CAMXCT020001083.1 coordinate 80,028, forward strand.
CATGTCGCCAAGCGCCACACCTGCCACGCAAATGGCCGCGGCGCCCACGGCGTCAACTCAGACCCAAGCGCGCCACCAGAGAAAGCCCAGCGCCGCCACGCCTGCCACGCAAAGTGCACGTCCATGTCGCCAAGTGCCACACCTGCCAGGCAAAGTAACGGTCCATGTCGCCAAGTGCCACGCCTGCCACGCAAACGGCCGCGGCACCCACGGCGTCAACTCAGACCCAAGCGCGCCACCAGAGCCAGCCCAGTGCCGTAAGTGCCACGCCTGCCACTTTGCGAGTAAGTTGTGTGTGGACAAGTTGTGTGTGAGTAAGTTGTGTGTGAGTGAGCAAGTTGTGTGTGAGTAAGTTGTGTGTGAGCAAGTTGTGTGTGAGCAAGCTGTGTGGTGAGCAAGTTGTGTGGTGAGTAAGTTGTGTGTGAGCAAGTTGTGTGTGAGCAAGTTGTGTGGTGAGCAAGTTGTGTGGTGAGTAAGCTGTGTGTGAGCAAGTTGTGTGTGTGTGTGTGTGAGTAAGTTGTGTGTCAGCAATTGTGTGTGAACATGTTGTGTGTGATCACGGTGAGTAAGTTGTGTGTGAGTAAGTTGTGTGTGTGTGTGAGCAAGTTGTGCGTGAGTAAGTTGTGTGTGAGTAAGCTGTGTGTCAGCAATTGTGTGTGAACATGTTGTGTGTGAGCAAGTTGTGCGTGAACATGTTGTGTGTGTGAGCAAGTTGTGTGTGAACATGATGTGTGTGAGTAAGTTGTGTGTGAGCAAGTTGTGTGTGAGCAAGCTGTGTGGTGAGCAAGTTGTGTGGTGAGCAAGTTGTGTGGTGAGTAAGTTGTGTGGTGAGTAAGTTGTGTGTGTGAGCAAGTTGTGTGTGAGCAAGTTGTGTGGTGATTAAGTTGTGTGGTGATTAAGTTGTGTGTGAGCAAGTTGTGTGTGAACATGTTGTGTGTGAACATGTTGTGTGTAAGGAACGGTACCGGGCGGGCGATGGCAGGTGGGAGCGGGCAGGCGGAAGTGCACAACCAAAAAATACCAAAAACAAGAACCCCACACAAAGATGTGGGGAACAATGTTCTTAATTCCACGGCAATGTAGTGATGTGCCTTTGATGGTTTTAACTCACCAGAAATAGGTCGATCGTGTTTGACCATCGTACGGATACGGATTGCAAAGTAGATAAAGTAGCCAATGACATCGTCAGCCAGATCCAGCGGTGGTTGAATCTGCATTGTTCTTGCATGCATGTTCTTGATGTTCTTGTTATGGTTTCGGTTCTGGACGTGTCACCTGATGTCACCTGCTCATTGTCGCCTGATGTTGCCCCCGGTCCTTGCAATTTCAGATACCAGGCTGCAGTGCAGGCAGGAGTCCAGACCTGCCAGGAATTGGCTACAGAAATGGCCGGGGTGTCATTTATTTGGATATGTGAAACTGCAGATCCCACCTGGCACCTGTCCTTCTTGATTCCTTTACTCTGCAGCTGTTCAAGGAACCGCTCCCTGGCGCCAACGTGACTGCTGAAAGCCACGACTTCCCGTCTGCAAAGAAAAAGCGGTGAAGACTCTGGGTTGATCATCTGGATAAATTATGATAAATCTATCTATCCAAACTTCTCATCATTCAATAATTCACAAAGCTGACATAAGAATATATATATATATTATTAAACAATATTATATATATATCAATCTATTTGCGGATACTTCCCCCCATTCACCATGCATTGGTTGATTTTTGCCTGAAAATGGCCGCAATGGCCTCGTCACCTGCAAATTGGCACTGTCGCAAAAGACCAAGCGCTTCCCTGCGTCCTCACGGGGCTGTCTATCGGGACCACTCATCGACTAATTATGATGGTACCCCTATGCCTATTCAAAACTTCCACCATTTGGGGTCCCTATACATAGACATCAATCTGGGGAGGGTGTGGAAAGGAGTTTTCCGGCAGTTTCACATCCGCGAAACTTCATCCATCCTTTTCATCACATTAAGTCACGTTTCCTACAAGGAAGGCAGCCGCAACAGAAGATGCAAACTTATTCTGAATGTGAATGATGGTATGCAAATAGCTAGGTTCACTATGGTAAGAAAAATGGGTACATTCACTGCCAAGTTTCTGCCAGAGCGTTCAAGAACTCAACCTGAGTCATTTCAGCGAACAAGTGCACCGCCACTTCACTAATATCATATCCTTAGGTCCTTTCTGGCCACTACCATCACTTTCCGACTGTAATTAGTCCCCATGTGCGTCTCCATCCTTGTGTGTGTGTGCGCGCATGACGGTCGGGGTAAGCCTTGGTTTCCGGCAACTACCAGGGTTGCTCCCAATGCCGCAAATACACCCGATACAAGGGAGGTAAATTACGTGGCAAATCACAAATGTCTTCCCTTCTGGATATGATTCACATACAGGTTGGAGAAACCCAGCCTACCCAGGGTAGCTTACTGCCAAATCGCACTACGACATACTAGGACCTAGAAACGTTCTTTCGCACGTAGTTCTCTGAACAGGACTTTGGGCCGTCCGATTCCTGAACGTTGAAGAGCAAGCCTTCCTCGGAAATGTGAACATTGCAACCAAGGAACCGATTACGGCCAAAAAAGAGGGTTGAAAGAAATTATGGAACATGGTAACCTGGTAGGGTTTATGTGTTAAATAAAACTGTATATTATACAAATGGAATACTACTACTACTACAAACTCAAAAATTGTTGGCAATGCTTGAAGGAATGTATAAGTTGGAGGCTGTTGGCCAATCACTGGCTGGCCGAGCTGCACAGTCAACCACCACATTTTCGACCTACGCGTGGATCGAAGGGAAGAAATCCTCCAAACGTGGTAATACATAATATATATATATATTCATATGTATACATATATATATGTAATTATATGTATATATTATGTATATATATATACATATGTATCTATATATATATATGTATATATATATATATATATATATTGTAACCATATGTTATTAAACATATCCATATGTCTACATGTGAGCAGAAAGAGCTTGACATCAATTTCCGAAACATCTCCTACAGCATGTTAAATGTATATATATATAGCTAACTACAAAAACAAATAAACAGATAGTTATATACAAATACATATCATAAATAATCATCAAAAACTGATGTGCCCTATATCTGGGCATGCCCAGCCCATAGAAAAAGAATGGCGCCTCTCTGAGATGAGCTTCTTTGATGTTGCCACACTGAGGCTGATCACTGCGAGGGCATAAGCCTGCGACAAAACACCGACCAATGGATGAAAGAATATGGACCAATACAACTATATTGATGAATCTGAATGATATTCTGATGGATGAATGACTCTGAATCTTAATCTGAAGAGAAATGGAATGAAATGGAGCGAGACAATTCGTGAATCTAAATCTTAATCTGAATGAATCTGAACAATCTGGAGATGTGCTATCTTCTGGACTTTTATGCTGCAACTCTGCTTCCTTAACCATCACTGTTCGCGGCGGCCAGCTGCCTGCCTGTCAACAACTCTTCTGGTTCTACTATGCCTGCCGGCACATCATGGCCCGGCAACCGGCCGTGATTGGTCCCTTGGAACTATCGCCACAGATAGAGTTGGATGGCAAAAACTCTTCCAACTTTGAAACAAAAAAATCAGACCCAAATCCGGAAAAGGGAGGGTGACCCTATGTGACCCTCATGCACAAGGCCAAGTAATTCTAATGCAATTTGATGCGGCGAGCTTTTCATGACCAGGACCCAATGGGGATCATCCCCCAGGATGGGAGTGGTACTGCTTGGCAAATGCGCAGCTCGCGACCAATTGCTAAGGGTAAAATTCGGGTACCGTTGAGCCAGCAAGCAAAGTTGAACTATGTTGAAATGGGCATCCGCCAACTTTTGCCCCCTCACCTTCAGCACCAGTCTTGAGAGAGCCAACTGCCTGGGCAATCCCCATGGTTCGACTTGGGGTTTGCCGAATTGAATTACATTTTGTTGCATCAATATTACATCATCAACCCTGTTTTCGTGGTACTTCATTATGACTCTTACCTCACTTTGGCTCTGTTGTGGATGAAACGGTCTCAAATAGCCTCAAGTTTTGAAGTATGGATGTAACCTGCTAGTTATTCAACTTGTTTTGCGGATTATTCTGAATAGATATTCATAAACCCTGGATTCCGCGGATCACATACGGTGTATGTTTTGCCATGTAGCCCCATGTTGCTTTGCAAGCCTACCTTTTCGGTACGAAACTTACCTTGAAGCGGAATATATGGGATTATGTTATTGTCATTATCCTCATTGTCACTGTGAGTACTATCTATGATTATCTATTATTACCATTTATTACCTCTTACTAATGTTTATTGTATAAGTATATGTATGTAAGTATATTGATATTAATTACTCTTTACCATTGTTTTCAACGTGCCCATTGACCCCATTGGTATCTGAAGCACCAAGCCGAGACACTTGGCTTCCAGCCCAAGAGCCAACACCCGCACTGGCGGCAGCAATTTCATGTCAGACCCAACACGTTGCACATGGAAATGGCTATCTTGATATTGTGGTTTTAAACTGAACGTACCTCTGCCAACTCAGCGAGAGGTCGATTGTTTTTGCGCCAGCATGCGCCAGTCCAAGACAGAGAGGTTGGGAGATTGGAAACTGTTTCCATGTTGGTTCTGGTTGGTCGTTGAGCCGTCCCAAAATTTAGGCTTAGGCATGGCTAGCCTCCATACAGAAACATCAAAGTTTCTGTTGGGTATCTGCCCCATGGTCTTACTTATCTTACTTTATCCGGGGCCTATGCATATGTAATCCTGATTCAAACGTCCATTTATATATATATATACACTTATATACTTATATAATTTAAATGATACATTATATGAAATTTATCGAAGGAAGTTTGGAAGTCAAACTTCCGACAATATGGACAAATGAAAAGCAGAGATGAGAAGAGTCAGAGAGAAGAGAAGAGTAGAAGAGAGAAGAGCAGAAGAGAGAAGATCAAAGAAGAGAAAGAGTCAGAGGAAAGAAGATGCAAGTGCGCGAAAAGGTAGGAAAGTCGCGAAACACCGTGTTTTTGCACTGATTTGTGGCTCCGGCGGGTCTCGCTAAAGCGGCGGGTGCGGAGCCAGCTGGCCAGATGAGAGATGAAAAATAGCACGCTGTTAGGCGCGAAGCACATGTCCAAGTCAAAATGCACAAAAAACACCATGTTCGAGATGTCGAAAGAGTGCACGCCGTTGTGGCGCGAAGCACATTTCCAAGTCAAAATAAAACACGCCATTCTCGGACCACTTTTGGAAGTTGAGATGTCGAAAAAGTGCACGCAGTTGTGGCGCGAAGAACATTTCCAAGTCAAAATGTACAAAGCACACCATTCTCGGACCACTTTTGGAAGTTGAGATGTCGAACAAATGCACGCCGTTGCGGCACGAAGCACATTTCGAAGCAGGGGTGGGGACCACTTTTGGACGTTGAGATATCGTTACGCGTGGCAGGCACAAGGGATTGTGCACCTTGTCAAAAGTGAGCAAAAAAAGGTGAGGGTTTTGTAGCATTTTCAACTACAACCCACTACACCACACTACACTACAACTACAACTACACCTTCACTAAATTCCACTACACTACACTCCACTACACTCAATTACACTCAATTACGCTACACTACGCTACACTACACTACACTACATTCCACTACACTACACTACATGACACTACACACTCCACTACACTACACTACACTGCATTACACTACACTACACTACATTACACTAACTTCCACTACGCTACACTACATTACACCACACTACACTCCACTACGCTACAACTACACTACACTACATTCCGCTACACTACACTACACTCCACTACACTCCACTACACTCAATGACACTACACTACACTACACTCCACTACATTCCACTACACTCCACTACACTACACTCAATTACACTACACTACACTACATTCACTAAACTACACTACATTCCACTACACTACACTACACTAACTACAACTACAACTACAACTCCAACTACAACTCCAACTACAACAATACTACAATTTACACTACGCTACGCTACGCTACACTAATTACACTACGCTACACTACACTACACTAATTACACTACACTACACTACACTCCACTACACTGAATGACACTGCACCACAGATAGACAGGTAAACAGATAGACAGACAGATAGATAGATAGACAGATAGGCAGGTAGACAGGTAGACAGACAGACAAAAAGATAGATAGATAGATAGACAAATAGAAGATAGGTTGGTAGGTGGGTAGATAGTCAGAGAAAGAGAGAGAAAGAGAGGAGACCTCAAGCACCTTTCGGTCCATCAGTGGATTCGCTCTGCCATCCGTGATTCACAGCAACCACTCTCTCCTATAGGTTCCTATTTTTGAAACTTCCGCCACCGCCTTGTGCGGTACAGTACGACTGGTAATTGTTTAATTCATAATAGCACTAATAACAAGTATATAATAACATCTACCTATTCAATGATTGATACAATCATATTCATTGAATTGTATCTCCATTGTCCCCATGCGGGGTCCTCGCCTAACCAGTGCATCCACTTGCCTATCATCCTGACCTGCCAGGATTTGCGCGCAAAAAATCGCTCGAAAACCATGGGAAAACCACGGAGAAACCGAAAGCTTGCATGGTTCACACTGGAGTAGATGCAAACAACTGAGAGTTGAATGAAGTTTTGACCACTCCCCAAGTATCTGAAGAACTTGGCAGCTGCACCCTGATCCAACATGATCCAACTGGTGCCCGTTCGGTGCGCGCCTTGCTGGCTCACGCTGCTACTCTGCGAGACCATGGAAGGTCGTTTCCGCACCCGTGGCGTCTGTCACAAGATGATGGCCAAATGCCAAATGGCCACGCCGTTAAGGCACGACATATTGGCACACATGACCCTATAGTATATACATATCATACATGTACGCGTGTACAAAAAATAATTAATGATCAAGTATGCAAGATATGCAAAATATATGAAGGGATGAGTATATTCTGCAAACAGCTGCGCTTCTTTGGGTTGTTTGGGGTTTTCAAGTGTGTAACTGCTCTGCTGTCAGTAGGACGGATGGTAAAACTGTCTCAGCGCTTGAGGTATATCAACAAATAGCAATCAACACTGGTCGATATTTGCCTTGTCCGTGGTTTCATCCCCAAAAAAAGTGAGTCCTTGGAGGATCATCAAGGGAGAAAATACGATAAATCAAAACTCGCATCTCGGGACCGACACTATGTTGCAACAAACTATGTATATATATAATATATAATCCTATGGTATATATATATTAAATATTATATGTGTTTCATACTTATATGTTATAAATAAATCACTTTACTTCGTGTGATCCCCACCATGACATTTATACATTTTCTTACTGGCAAATCTTCTGGCATTCTATCTGACATATCTTCTGACATTCTATTTGGCATTCTATCTGGCATATCTTCTGTCATATCTTCTGGCATTCTATCTGGCAAATCTTCTGGCATTCTATCTGGCATATCTTCTGGCATTCTATCTGACATATCTTCTGGCATTCTATCTGGCATATCTTCTGGCATTCTATCTGACATATCTTCTGGCATTCTATCTGGGCATATCTTCTGGCATATCTCTATCTGGCATATCTTCTGGCATATCTCATATCTTCTGGCATATCTTCTGGCATATCTTGTCAGGGCATATCTTCTGACATTCTTTCTGGCATATCTTCTGATTCTGTTCATATCTTCTGACATTCTTTCTGACATTCTTTCTGGCATTCTATCTGGATCTATCTGGCATATCTTCTGGCAAATCTTCTGGGATTCTATCTGGCATATTTTGTGGCATTCTATCTGACATTTTATCTGGCATTCTATTTGGCATACCTTCTGGCATTCTATCTGACATTTTATCTGGCATTCTATTTGGCATTCTATCTGGCATACCTTCTGGCATTCTATCTGGCATATCTCATGGCATTTTATCTGGCATATCTTCTGGCATTCTCTTTGTCCCATATCTTCCTACATGAGGTCCGACAGGGAACACTTGGCATGGATACTCGCAGATGAGGTCCGGCAGGGAACACTGGGCGTGGCTGGTCGTGGTTGAGGTCCGGCAGGGAACACTGGGCGTGGCTGGTCGTGGTTGAGGTCCGGCAGGGAACACTGGGCGTGGATGGTCGTGGTTGAGGTCCGGCAGCGAACACTGTGGATCGCGAGTCGCAGTTGAGCAGGAGGACGAGGAGGACAACGAGACGAGGAGGACAACGAGAGGAAGAGGACAACGAGAGGAGGAGGACGACGAGAGGAGGAGGAGAGGAGGAGGAGGAGCAGGCAATTTAGATAAAATCTAACAACCCTCACCTGGCAGGTGGGGAAAAACACATATTATATAATATATGTGTATATATATATGTATATGTATGATGATGAAAAAACATACACACACATATATATATATATATATACATATATCATATGTCACCCCACATATATCTATATATATATATAGATATACACATGAAGGCATCCAGGGATTGCAACAAAAACCCGCGGCGCCTTCAGACTTGCGACGCTGGTTACTGACTGATCTCCCTGGCGGACAACGCCAGTGCTGGGATTATCTCGATAGCCGAATCATTGGCAATTTAAATATTGTGGATATACTGACATGCAATGACATGCATATGAAACAAATGTTTTTTGCTTAAATAGAAAACAGGATGTCTATGAAGCTTGGATGTAAAAATTAAAGGACCGGATAACCCCACAATGCAACTTTTTCCAATAATGAGCACCAAATGTTGTAGCGGGGACGGGGCAGGAAGGAAAGACAAAGGAGCTGGTGGAGGATCGAGAAGTAAAACAAAGTTGAGTGTGACAAAGTTGTATGTGAAAGATGGTACAAAGAAAGATGGTGTGTGTGTGACAAAGGAAGGGAATGAATTCAAGATTTAATTAAGATCAAATCGTGTGTCAATGCTTCATGATCTGTTTGCGTTTCCAGGTCAATGATGCACGGCTTAACTCGAGAGTTAATTCTCTACCTTTGAGGCCTAGAACAATATCTTTTGAGGGAATTAAATCTTGAGTTAATTCTGTTCATATTGGCTCTGATACCTCCTGCTCTTTCTTCCCTCTTCTCTTCTACTCTGCTTGTATTGATTCTTCCCTTCTCTTTTCAACTTGTTTGTTTCTCCTTTAACCCCTCCATCCTTCTGATTCTTTCCTTTTCTCTTCTCTACTCGTTTCATGTAGTGTCTCTAAGTGCACTTGCCCGAAGTTTAACTGCAACAGTTGAGGAAGGATCTCTTTTGAGGGAATTAAATCTTAAGCTAATTCTGTCCATATTGGCCCTGATACCTCCTGCTCTTTCAGTTGGTATAGGATCTCTTTTGAGAAGGACATGAAATCTTGAGTTCATTCCGTTCATAGTTCATTCCGTTCATATTGACTCTGATACCTCCTGCTCTTTCTTCCCTCTTCTTCCCTTCTCTGCATGTATATAATCTTCCCTTCTCCTTTCAACTCTTTTGTTTCTCCTGTACCTTCTCCATCCTTCTGATTCTTTCCCTTTCTCTTCTCTACTCTTTTCATGTAGTCTCTTTAAGTGCAATTGCCCGAAGTTTAACTGTAGTAATAGTTGATATAGGATCTCTTTTGAGGGAATTAAAATCTTGAGTTATTTCTGTTCTTATTGACTCTGATACCTCCTGCTCTTTCTTCCCTCTTCTTCCCTTCTCTGCTTGAATATAATCTTCCCTTCTCTTCTCAACTCTTTTGTTTCTCCTCTACCTTCTCCATCCTTCTGATTCTCGCCCTTTCTCTTCTCTACTCTTTTCACGTAGTCTCTTTAAGTGCAATTGCCCGAAGTTTAACTGTAATAGTTGATATAGGATCTCTTTTGAGAAGGACATGAAATCTTGAGTTCATTCTGTTCATATTGGCTCTGATACCTCCTGCTCTTTCAGTTGGTATAGGATCTCTTGAGAAGGAATTAAATCTTGAGTTAATTCTGTTCTTATTGACTCTGATACCTCCTGCTCTTTCTTCCCTCTTCTTCCCTTCTCTCTTGTATATAATCTTTTCTTCTCTTTTCAACTCTTTTGTTTCTCCTCTACCTTCTCCATCCTTCTGATTCTTTCCCTTTCTCTTCTCTACTCTTTTCACGTAGTCTCTTTAAGTGCAATTGCCCGAAGTTTAACTGTAATAGTTGATATAGGATCTCTTTTGAGAAGGACATGAAATCTTGAGTTCATTCTGTTCATATTGGCTCTGATACCTCCTGCTCTTTCAGTTGGTATAGGATCTCTTGTAGAAGGAATTAAATCTTGAGTTAATTCTGTTCTTATTGACTCTGATACCTCCTGCTCTTTCTCCTCTACTCTTTTCTTTTCAACTTTGTTTCTCCTCTACCTTCTCCATCCTTCTGATTCTTTCCCTTTCTCTTCTCTACTCTTTTCATGTAGTCTCTTTAAGTGCAATTGCCCGAAGTTTAACTGTAATAGTTGATATAGGATCTCTTTTGAGGGAATTAAAATCTTGAGTTAATTCTGTTCTTATTGACTCTGATACCTCCTGCTCTTTCTTCCCTCTTCTTCCCTTCTCTGCTTGAATATAATCTTCCCTTCTCTTCTCAACTCTTTTGTTTCTCCTCTACCTTCTCCATCCTTCTGATTCTCGCCCTTTCTCTTCTCTACTCTTTTCATGTAGTCTCTTTAAGTGCACTTGCCCGAAGTTTAACTGTAATAGTTGATATAGGATCTCTTTTGAGGGAATTAAAATCTTGAGTTCATTCTGTTCATATTGGCTCTGATACCTCCTGCTCTGTCTTCCTTCTTCTTCCCTACTCTGCTTGTATTGATTCTTCCCTTCTCTTTTCAACTTATTTGTTTCTCCTTTACCCCCTCCATCCTTCTGATTCTTTCTTTTTCTCTTCTCTACTCGTTTCATGTAGTGTCTCTAAGTGCACTTGCCCGAAGTTTAAGTGTAATAGTTGATATCTCTTTTGAGAAGGACATGAAATCTTGAGTTCATTCCGTTCATATTGGCTCTGATACCTCCTGCTCTTTCTTCCCTCTTCTTCCCTTCTCTGCATGTATATAATCTTCCCTTCTCCTTTCAACTCTTTTGTTTCTCCTGTACCTTCTCCATCCTTCTGATTCTTTCCCTTTCTCTTCTCTACTCTTTTCATGTAGTCTCTTTAAGTGCAGTTGCCCGAAGTTTAACTGCAACAGTTGAGGAAGGATCTCTTTTGAGGGAATTAAATCTTGAGCTAATTCTGTTCATATTGGCTCTGATACCTCCGGCTCTTTCTTCCCTCTTCTTCTCTACTCTGCTTGTATTGATTCTTCCCTTCTCTTTTCAACTTGTTTGTTTCTCCTTTACTTCCTCCATCCTTCTGATTCTTTCCCTTTCTCTTCTCTACTCTTTTCATGTAGTCTCTTTAAGTGCAATTGCCCGAAGTTTAATTGTAATAGTTGATATAGGATGTTTCTCCTGTACCTTCTCCATCCTTCTGATTCTTCCCCTTTCTCTTCTCTACTCTTTTCATGTAGTCTCTTTAAGTGCAATTGCCCGAAGTTTAACTGCAACAGTTGAGGAAGGATCTCTTTTGAGGGAATTAAATCTTGAGTTAATTGTGTTCATATTGGCTCTGATACCTCCTGCTCTTTCAGTTGGTATAGGATCTCTTTTGAGAAGGACATGAAATCTTGAGTTCATTCCGTTCATATTGACTCTGATACCTCCTGCTCTTTCTTCCCTCTTCTTCCCTTCTCTGCATGTATATAATCTTCCCTTCTCTTTTCAACCTTTTTGTTTCTCCTGTACCTTCTCCATCCTTCTGATTCTTTCCCTTTCTCTTCTCTACTCTTATGAGATTCTTTGGCAGCCAGAGATTGGAAAATCCTTTAAAGGCTTTTTTTATCCTTTTTTTATCCTATTTGAATTTTCTGGGATATCCTTGTTTTATCCTTTTTTTATCCTCCTTCATTTTGGTGTTTTTTTGTTGATCCTTTTTTTGATCATTTTTTAATCATGGTTTTATCCTCCTTGATTTTGGTGTTTTTTTTGTTTATCCTTTTTCATCATTTGTTTATCCTTTTTTTGTCCTCCTTGATTTTGGTGTTTTTGGTTTATCTTTGTTTTCATCATGGTTTTATCTTTTGTTTATCCTTTTTTAATCCTCCTAGCTGCAAAATGGATCAAAATTGGCTTCTCCAGGTACAAAAGGCAAAGGGCTGAGGAAAAGTGTAGGGTTTTATCTTTTTTTGTCCTTTTTTAAAACATTTTTTTATCCTTTTTTTATCCTTGTTTTATCCTCCTAGCTGCAAAATGGATCAAAATTGGCTTCCCCAGGTACAAAAGGCAAAGGGCTGAGGAAAAGTGTAGGGTTTTATCCTTTTTTATCCTTTTTTTATTTTTTTTTAAATCCGTGTTTTATCATCCTAGCTGCAAAATGGATCAAAATTGGCTTCTCTAGGTACAAAAGGCAAAGGGCTGAGGAAAAGTGTAGGATGTTATCCTTTTTTTATCCTTTTTTATCCTTTCTTTAACATCCTAGCTGCAAAATGGATCAAAATTATTGGCTTCCCCAGGTACAAAACGCAAAGGGCTGAAAAGTGTAGGGTTTTATCCTTTCCTTATCCTTTTTTATCCTCCTAGCTGCAAAATGGACCAAAATTGGCTTCTTACTACTTCCTACTACTAACTACTAATAAGCAGTACTAATTACTACTAACTACTACTAACTAGGAGGATAAAAACAAGGACAAAACAATGATAAAAACAAAAAGATATCCAAAATTGATGAAAATTCAAATGAGGATAAAAAAAGGATATCCAGGTCAAGGACAAAAGGATAAACAAAATGATAAAAAATGATTAACAAAAATGATTTAAAAAAAAAGGATATACAAAATTGAGGAAAAATCAGAGGAGGATAAAAAAAGGATATCCAGGTCAAGGGCAAAAGGATAAACAAATGATAAACAAACCTTTAATTCTGACCCCATTCTGTGGCTCAAAGATTCTCATAACTCTACTCTTTTCATGTAGTCTCTTTAAGTGCAATTGCCCGAAGTTTAACTGCAACAGTTGAGGAAGGATCTCTTTTGAGGGAATTAAATCTTGAGTTAATTGTGTTCATATTGGCTCTGATACCTCCTGTTCTTTCTTCCCTCTTCTTCTCTACTCTGCTTGTATTTATTCTTCCCTTCTCTTTTCAACTTGTTTGTTTCTCCTTTACCTTCTCCATCCTTCTGATTCTTTCCTTTTCTCTTCTCTACTCTTTTCATGTAGTGTCTCTAAGTGTACTTGCCGGAAGTTTAACTGTAATAGTTATGATATAGGATCTCTTTTGAGGGAATTAAATCTTGAGTTAATTCTTTTATATTGGCTTGGATCCTCTGTGCTCTGTTCAACTCTCTGGTTGCTCTCTATCTTCTTCATGATTATCTTCGAGGGTGTAGCCTTGTGAAACCATTGGCCTCTCGACTGAACGGCAACGTCCACGCAGCAGCCACAGATTTTTTTCAGTGAGAAGACAGGCAGTTAAGCCAGCACCGTAGCGTCGTAGTGCTTGTCCATCATCAAACTGATTGTGACTTTGGGTCCCCAAATTTCTTTGCTGATGATATCGGGTGGCGTCATGCTTACCACAAAGTTTGAGTTCACACCTGGCAGGGACAGGTTGAAGTGTATCTGATGGTAACGGTTTAGATCGTGATTTAATTTTAATTGCGTACTGGAATCCACTCCTTTTCGTGTGACAAAGTAGTGTGTGAAAGATGGTGTGGCGAAAGACGTTGTGGCGAAAGATGGTGTGTGACAAAGTTGCGTGCGAAAGATGGTGTGGTGAAAGATGGTGTGTGACAAAGTGGTGTGTGAAGGATTGTGTTGTGAAAGATGGTGTGAGACAAAGTGGTGTGTGAAAGATGGTCTGTAGGGGTGTGAAAAATGGTGTGTGACAAAGTGGTGTGACAGATGGTGTGTCAAAGATGGTGTGTGTCAAAGATGGTGTGTGAAAGATGGCGTGTGACAAAGTGGTGTGTGAAAGATGGTGTGTGAAAGATGGTGTCTGACAAAGTTGGGTGTGAAAGATGGTGTGTGAAAGATGCTGTGTGAACCATGGTGTGTGACAACGATGGTGTGTGAAAGAGGGTGTGTCAAACATGGTGTGTGAAAGATGGTGTGTGACAAAGTCGTGTGTCAAAGATGGTAATGGACAAAGATGGTGTGTGAAAGAGGGTGTGTCAAAGATGGTGTGTGACAAAGTGGTGTGTGACAAAGTTGTGTGTGAAAGGTGGTGTGTGAAAGTTGTGCGTGAAAGATGGTGGGTGCAAGATGGTGGGTGAAAGATGGTGTGTGACAAAGTTGTGTGTGAAAGATGGTGGGTGACAAAGTGGTGTGTGAAAGATGGTGTGTGACAAAGATGGTGTGTCAAAGATGGTGGGTGAAAGATGGTGTGTGACAAAGTGGTGTGTGTGAAAGATGGTGTGTGACAAAGATGGCGTGTGACACCAGGGCCAGCCCAGTGCCATAAATGCCACGCCTGCCACGCGAAACGTCACCGGCGACAAAAAGGGGCCCAAGCGCGCCACCAGAGCCAGCCCAGTTCCAAAAGTGCCACGCCTGTCACGCAAAACGAAGGTGGATGTGACCAAGTGCCACGCCTGCCACGCGAAATGAAGGTGGATGTCACCAAGTGCCACGCCTGCCACGCAAAGTGCCGCGGCGTCAGACCCGTCACCGGCGACTAAAACGGGCCCAAGCGCGCCACCAGAGCCAGCCCAGTGCCATAAGTGCCACGCCTGCCACGCAAAACGAAGGTGGATGTGACCAAGTGCCGCGCTTGCCACGCAAAACGAAGGTGGATGTGACCAAGTGCCACGCCTGCCACGCGAAATGAAGGTGGATGTCACCAAGTGCCACGCCTGCCACGCAAAGTGCCGCGGCGTCAGACCCGTCACCGGCGACTAAAACGGGCCCAAGCGCGCCACCAGAGCCAGCCCAGTGCCATAAGTGCCACGCCTGCCACGCAAAACGAAGGTGGATGTGACCAAGTGCCGCGCTTGCCACGCGAAACGAAGGTGGATGTCACCAAGTGCCATGCCTGCCATGCCAAAGTTGTGTGTGAAAGATGGTGGGTGAAAGATGGTGTGTGACAAAGTAGTGGGTGAAAGATGGTGTGTGACAAAGTGGTGTGTGAAAGATGGTGTGTGACAAAGTGGTGTGTGAAAGATGGTGTGTGACAAAGTTGGGTGTGAAAGAGGGTGTGACAAAGTTGTGTGTTTAAAGATGGTGGGTGACAAAGTGGTGTGTGAAAGATGGTGTGTGTGACAAAGTGGTGTGTGAAAAATGGTGTGTGACAAAGTTGTGTGTGAAAGATGGTGTGTGACAAAGTTGTGTGTGTGAGTGAGCAGACGGGCGGCGGAGGAGGAGAAGAAGGAGGAGGAGGAGGAGCGGGGTGGTACAGAATCAAAAACAAGAACCCCACACAAAGATGTGGGGAAAAAAATGCCGTCCTGATTTGTCAAGTATAGGATCGAAGCGCCAGGATGGGTTTGTGGTGGCGACGGTACAGGTGACCGCTTTCAATCAGGTTCTCTCAAATGTTCTTAACCGTTGATAGAGTCATGCAACATAGATTTCCGTCCAGTGCAAAGGAAACTTGAGGAACGCCAACCTCCAGGGTGGCGTGAAAGAAAATATTTCGTGCAAGTGTGACCCGGTTGCTGGTTTCAGCCAATCTAGAAAACCAGTGAAACCTTAGAGCAGGTTCCTTGCTTGTAGACAATGGTTCTCATTCTTAATTAATGTCCAGTCAGGATTAATCAACCCCGCCCGATTAATCAACCTCCAGTGCTGAAATCCATTTTTTATTTTCCAACTCTCTTTATTTTCAAATGGTTTCCTTATTCCATACTTAAGTTGAAACCTCATGAACACCAGAATCCATCACTGCTGATCATTGAAATTTTGAAAAAAAAACAACTATTCCCCAAATGATCGATTTCTAATTGAATTGTTCTCCCAAAGGGTACCCCCCATGAGCACATGTCCCCCATTTAATAGTAACCAGAGGGTTCCCCTTATTAATCAACCCCTTCCAAGGGGGCATTTATTTAGGGGGGAAACTACGAAAGACCTTACAAGGTCCATCTGACCTTGTGGGAGGGGTTATTAATCCGGTGTTGCCATTACCATGAAATATCATCATTTTGGGTGGCCAAATCATGTTAAATCATGTTAAATCCGTTTATATCTTATCTTTGGGCCGCTGCCTGTGAACGCAACACCACCCCCAGCGGATCCTGCAAGCTGTGCCGACGCGAAGTGGGCGTACGGGGTGAGCAATCTGCTACCGCGAGAATGTTAAAGTCGAACGTCCTTCAGGCGCATGTTGAAGGAGAACATGATGAAAATAAATATTATTTTGTTTTCAACTCTGTGGTTGAGTTGGGCCCTCATTTTCGGCCAGATACCCATGACAGGCACCATCCCACCCAGGTACTGTCGGTCTTGCTTTCCGAGCCCTTGGGGCTGCCGGGAATCCGTTTTTCCACCGGCAAAGAAATTTTCTTTTCCACTGGCAACACCTGTCGAGGAGCAGGTCAGGTTGGTAAATAGCTATCCGCAGCTATCCCTATTGTTGTTTATCATGGTCCCCAATAAACATCAATAAACCAGGTAGATAAACCAGGTAGATAAATAAACCAGGTGGCGCAACCCTCTAGAATAGACTATCAAAAGGGGTATTTCTAATGGTTCAGGTGAGTTGGATTGTTGCGCATGATTTTCAACTGCATGATGACATATTCTGGTTGATAAAAGGAGATTGCTCAAACTTTTGGTATCAAAGGGAAACAAAATCACACATTGGTCATGATGTGTCTTTAAGCTTTCCAACACGGGGGCCAATATGTTTGGGCCATCCTGCTGCAATATTTTGATTTTTGGCGCAAGACTGCCTACTGAACATGTTCGCTGCAATCTGGACGTTTGCCCGGAGTTGATGTCCCGCAATCAACATATTGTTCAGAGGGGGTGGATTTGATCCCTCATGAAGATAAAGTTGATGTTATTTCCCCAATCGACATATTGTTCTGAGGAGGTGGCGAATTTTGATCCCTCATGAAGATAAAGTTGATTTTGTTAGCCCGTCCAGCATATTGGTCATAGGGGGTGGCGGATTTTGTTCCCTCATGAAGATAATGTTGATGTAATTACCCGATTCAACATATTGGTCATAGAGGGTGGCGGATTTTGATCCCTCGTGGTGATCCGTGATCAGGTGATATTGCTTCCTCATGAAGATAACTGTGTTCAAGGATTCTTTCACATGCCACCGTGGCCTAATTTTCCCCCTTGGCCTTGCTTGGATTCGCAAATTCCCAGCAACACAGAATTGTCTCTGTTATGTATAGGGTTGCGGACAACATGTTCAAAAGATCCGATGTCATCTATTTACATTGTTTAAGCGGGCACCCCTCTGAGTGATATATTAAATAAATATATATATATATGCGTGCTGTGTCATATAGATGGGTAAATCCTTACCGTGCACTCTATGACTATATATCTATAATATTCTATAATTATGAATCAGCACGTAAAACGATAGCTCGATTTTCAGCCGGGACAAGTCCCAAGCCAAAAATCAGTCACAAAATGAGCAGCAAGCAAGAAAACTCACTATACCAGGTAGTGCCCGGCAGGCGCCGGGGCGGAAGTTTCAAAAATCCCGCTAGGGGCCCGCGGGGCCCGGAGCTGGCCGTGTCCATGCCGGAGGCATTCTCTCCTCTCCGAAGGAGAGAGGGGCCGCGCCCCCTGCCGCCGACCACCGCGTACCATCAAAAAGTGCCGCGTTTTACGGTGTTTTTTGCTGTTCCCATTTTTCGACTCTTGTGGCCTAAGATGGGTCAACATGGGCCAACATAGGCCACAAGATGGGCCAACATAGCCCCAAGATGGGCCAACCTAGCCCTAAGATGGGTCCAAGATGGGCCAACATAGCCCCAAGATGGGCCAACATAGCCCTAAGATGGGCCCAAATTGCCCTCAAGATAGGCCAACATAGCACCAAGATGGGCCAAGATAGGCCAACATAGCCCCAAGATGGGCCCATATAGCCCCAAGCCGTTGACAACAAACCACGAACCACAAACCAGAACCCTCAAACCCCAAACCCCAAACCACAAACCACACACAACAACCAGAACAACGACAACACCGACAACAACAACAACAACAACAACGACAACAACGACAACAACGACAACAACAGCAACAACAGCAACAGCAACAGCAACAGCAACAACAACAACAACAACAACAGCAACAACAGCAACAACAACAACAACAACAGCAACAACAACAACAACAACAACAACGACCTCCACAGCAATAATAACCACAACGCCAGCCACAACCCAGGCCGCCCCAAAGACCCCTGCAACCGCCGCCCACCTAGTCCCAAGCTACCCCCCGATAGCCCCAAGCTGGACCTACATAGCCTCCCGATGGGGCAACATAGCCTTGAGCTCTTGCTCCCTGCTCGACCCCTATCACCTCAACATGGGCCCCTGGCCGGCTGTCGCGCGTAAGCGCTTAAATAGGACAGGACTATAGGAACCAGTTTGCTTATAGGATTTGTTGGTGAGCTGGAAAGAAGTGAATTGAAATGAACGAATTGAAGAAAAATAATGAATGCAATGAATGAAGTGAATGAACGGATGAACGGATGAACGGATGAACGGATGAACGGATGAATGGATGAATGGATGAATGGATGAATGGATGAATGGATGAATGGAGGAATGAATGAATGAATGAATGAATGAATGAATGACTGAATGACTGAATGACTGAATGAACGAACGAACGAATGAATGAATAAGTGAGTGAGTGAGTGAGCGAGCGAGTGAGGGAGTGAATGGATGAATGGATGAATGGATGAACGAATGAATGAATGAATCAATGAAATTTGCCGACCTCATGTTCCAAAAGCACTGAAACCCTCAGTTTTTGAATATTTTATGTGAAGTCGAGCTCTCGCTCCAGTCTCGTGCCCATTTTGCCCTGCGAACACGACCACACAAGAAAAAGCCGCTCAAAACATGTGCGTTTTCTCTCAGCTTTTTTATGTGAAATCGAGCTCACGCTACAGTCTTGCACACATTTTGTCGGGCTCATCTTCCCAAAGTGCTGCGAACGTGACAGTTTTTTAACATTTTCATGTGGGAACCGAGCTCTGGCTACAGTTTTGTGCACTTTTGTCGGCAACTTTCCCCGATCGAGCCGCAAAACCGCAGAAACAGAGACCCTACTTCGGCGACCAAGGACGGCCACTTTACCCAAAAAAACACAGGATTTCGCGCACCTGAATTCACGCGTTCCCGACCTGTTACACACCCCAACTATGATGATGAGGTTGTGGGTGCCATGATGGTGCGGCGGCTAGCCATGACATATGAAATCGAGCTCTCGCTACAGTCTCGTGCACCTTTTGCCGACCTCATCTTCAAAAGCGATCCGACTGTGACGGTTTGTTTTTGTGATTTTTATGTGAAATCGAGCTCTTGCTACGAGTACGGGTGGTAACTTAGGCCACAACCTATAATCTTACTCCACCGCATGGCACGCAGCTAACCCCACAACCTAAAGAATTTGTGCCATAGCCAAATCACCACAGCACACCAACACCTATCCATATATGTGCACATTGTTTTCATTAAATTCCTATGCGGACTGCAACGCTTTGTACGGTTTTTTGTGCCATAGCCAAATCACCACGGCACACCAACACCTCTCCATATATGTGCACATTGTTTTCATGAAAATCCTATGCGGACTGCAACGCTTTGTACGGTTTTTTTATCTATCCTAAACCTGACACAAAGCGTTGTAAACCGCATGGCGCACCATCAACTTGACTCTAGAAGACCAGGAGTTCTACATGTCACTCTCATTGGCGGACTCTCATTCCTACCCTGGGAAACGTATATACTCAAAAAACGCTTTTCTCAGCGGCACGCCAGGAACATTCCAGCACTGAACAACACAGCACAATGGCACTGAGATATTCAAGGTACTGCTTGACAGCGTGATTTTTACGAGATCCTTACGAGGTCTTTACGAGATCGGGATTTTGCAAGGCAAGGCAGCAGGGCAAGGCGGCAGGGATCCTTTCTACTCTTCCCTTCGATTCTCTTCTCTTCTCTTCTGTATATAGTCTCTTCTACTCTACTCTTCTCTTCTACTGTTCTCTTCTCTGTCTGAGTCAAGCTATTGAGAAGCCATCCCCGTGAGTTTCTATCTCAAAACGAATATGTCTCAAAGACATGTGTGCCCCCGCAAAGTGTTAGAAAAATCAATGCCACAAACACTTGATTCATCCAATAAGAATGGCATGTATATCATGGACTTCCCAACGGCACACCGTTTGCGGCACAAGAAGACAACCGCGACACAAGTTACCACCCTGACCCAGTACAGTCTCGTGCACATTTTGTTGGCCTATATTCCAAAAGTGCTCTGAACGTGACAGTTATTTGAACATTTTCAAGTGGAAATTGAGCTCTCCCTACGTGCTACAGTCTGGTGCACTTTTTGTCGATCACTTTCCCCGATCGAGCCGCGAAACCGCAGAAACAAAGACCCTACTTCGGCGACCAAGGACGGCCACTTTACCAAAAAAAACAAAGGGTTTCGCGCACCTGAATTCACGCGCTCCCGACCTGTTACACTTCCCAACTACATGATGATGATGATGATGATGATGATGATGATGATGATGATGATGATGATGATGATGATGATGATGATGTAGATGATTGTAGATGTAGTTGGCATGATGATGTGGTTGACATCATGGTGACATGACGATGATGTGGTTGACATGATGGTGAGAATGCTGCCCCTGACAATCGTCCGCAACTCGGAAGTTTTCGAACCTAACTTCCTTTGATAAATCCATCGTCCTGGTCTTTGTCTGATCACCCCTCGTCGCAAATCTTCTTACAGAACGATGACCGCCACCACAGGAACAATAACAGCCAAATTTACCGAAAGTCCCTTCTTAAACTGAAGGTAAAACACTGTAAGCATTGCAATCCATGAAAATCGAATCCCAAATTCCCTCAACTGCAGAGCCCGCCCCAGTCGTGCCCTCGGGGTAGCAATGGTACGACCGACCGCCGACAACATCTTCATGGCAGTGATGGGCAGCTAATCTGAAGGTAAAAAAAACTGGAATCATGGGGCCTGCCTGGGGTCCAAACAACAGGAAATATGGAGGAGAAAATCAAAAAATTGCACTACTTAACAGTGGTATGAGATGTGTTTATGCTTGATCATGGAACCCAATTTGATGCAATCTTTCAGCTTGAAAGAACTAGATGGGCATGCAAACCTCCTCATTTTCAATGGTAATCTTCTCCTAGAGGTGGATCCAAGTGATTCACTCGAATGGCTGAACCCTGCTTTCATTGCTAGTGAACTGTCCCGGCACAGCTGCAGGGCTAT
The DNA here is from genome assembly GCA_947184155.2 of Cladocopium goreaui. Lineage (NCBI taxonomy): Eukaryota > Dinophyceae > Suessiales > Symbiodiniaceae > Cladocopium > Cladocopium goreaui. The sequence goes on from CAMXCT020001083.1 coordinate 101,587, forward strand.
GGGCCATTGAGATGATCAAACCATATCAAACCCAATGGCAGCTGCAACTTGGCAGCGATTGCTCAACGGAAATGGTAAACCTGGTGCAGGTTAGCAAATACCACTTGGATTGACAAACTACCACCTTTGACTTTGACGCTCATCTACTCAAATGCATCGATACATGCATATAATTTTACTACAGTTTACTTATACTATCAAGACAAATATCTTGTATGCTGAGCACTCTGAAAGTCAAGTAAAAAGTACATGCCTTGATTTCAACCGGATTGAATCTCCAATTTGAACTTCCATTCCAAGCCTCCCCTTTTTCAAAGCGAAGCGGCCATCACGGCCTAGGGGGCTCCCACTTGGAAGCCCTGGATGATGGCAGGCGCCAACTGGGCCGTGCCTGTCAGGGCTTCAGCGTCCTCCTCAGGTATCACCAGCGTCAGAGTGAAGAGATTCCGATTGCCATTGGCATCCGGAAGCCCCAAGCTGCAGCTGCTGTAACCTGTGGGGCTTCATCTGTGGAGAAGGCACTGCAGGGCAACAAGCATAAATACGATCAAATCATTCTGCATTTTTCCTTGGGGATTGAAAGTAAGCATGACCTGAGACACACTAACCAGCAGAGTAGCTGAAAGGATTCTGGGGGTAAAGAAACTTGGAACTTCAGCTGTGAGGAAAAGGTAGCCTTGAACCAAGGCTTAGAGGCTGGGGCTTTGCACTGCGAATCTCATGAGGATATCGGGCTGTCTTATGCTGCGAAAAACGCCCAATCCCCACTAAATATGACGATTTTCACATTTGCAGAGGATTTCCCATTGTCATGCAACCTGGTTTCTACATGGACCATGGGGCCAAAAACGGCAATTTTCGACCACGGCGAGCAGCTTCGAAGCGCTACACCTGATGGGAAAGTGGTCTTCCATTGATATTCCTTGGCCGCTGCACTGCAGCTGATCATTGCAACAACTCAGTTCTGCCCGTTCAAAACTAGAAACACAAACTAAGGGGGTGCAAATATCAAAAGACTATTCATTCACAGTCCACTGGCCAAGATCCCTCACTTGATGTTGTGACCAAGCAGGTGGAGGCGGCTTAGAATTTCAATTTCTCATTTCTTGCTTCTCATACATCCGCACTTTGGCAATGTTCGTGTCCTACTAAAGAGACCCAAAATCTATCAACAAAAAAACATGCTACTACTGCTCCAAACATCTTCTGAGACTGTATTTGGGGTTGGTATTTGGATGTTTCTGGGGACCAGACACCCTCATAGGATATTTGGAGCATTTTGGAGCACTAGACATACCAGACATACCACAATCAACTGGGCCCAAAAAAATAAACAACACATAAAACATCATAAAACATCATAAAACTCCATGTGTCGTAATAGGTGTTTCCACCCTTCTGAATCTTCTCCGCAGATATGGCCTCCACTTCTTTTTTTGAACCCTCGGGTGCGATGCTTTCGCGTAACAAACGCTCCAGGGAGGCTTGTGGCTCACCAAGGATCTCGCTGATCCTTGGCTGTGATGACTTTCAGGTGAGAGGGCATATACACAGATAAGATACTGTTAAAACACTACGGGAAATACATGGAAATACTGTAAACGTAAACTATATGTTTATGGCCGTGTGACATGGGCAATTTCCAACCATTGGAAACCGGACCAATGCACAGCCAGGGATCTCTTGTGGCTCTCGGCTCGCCTGCGACTTGGGCGGCAGGGTTTGTTTCACCACCGACAGGTTCTCCCGCTTCTTGAGGTTCCGATCACCACCACCGGGAGGACCCCAGGCATTGTCTGGGGCGACGCCTTCCTGGGGCGCACAAACCAAATTGCTGAGATATGTTGAGATACCGCATGTGACCATCTTCAGTTGGAAAAATCAAAAGATTGAAACGATTGAAAGAGCATACCTGCAAACTCCAAATGACCTTTTATTTTTGCCAGTTTTGAAAAAAGCGACTTTGAACACATCGAGGCGATAAAAATGCCCCAGGGCGTTTTTCATAACTTGCAGGCGTTTCTGCAGTTCTAGGGTTCAATCAGGGTTGATGGGTTGATGGCCCATCTACTGAAGTCTTCAATGGTACGCCCCCTCCCTGCCAGTGACCAATGCCTGCATTTGAGAAATTTGCTTTGCAGTATTCAATCTTCAGCTTGCTCGCAGCATTTTTGGCTGCATCATCCCTCGATCTCTCATTTCATTTTCAAAATGGATCCGGAAGTCCACAAGATTTTGGATGATGCAGGCAAGCTTGATGAGACTGCTGACTAGAGCAAGGATGTGATATCAAGTTCCTATACTACACTAGCTGTATAGATTATAGATGGTTATCCTGGGAGGTTTGTCCAAAATGCCGGACGGTTTCTTCAAGGAGGCCCGGCGTGCGCTGTGGCCACTGAGCGAAGCAAATGATTCTTTTCCGCAAAGACCCAAGTACAAGCCACAGTCCAGGCAGTTGTCATTCCCGCCTAGAATGAGGAAACCCACGGGAACCCAGAGCGCATGTCTCAGGATCCTTTGGATGTCAACAAGGCCAAGGTGCTGGTGGACAATTTTGCTGCTAAGGGTGCCGTCTTCACCCTTCATGAATTTTATTGGCAGTGGAAAGCTGAATGCAACCTGTCTCATATGAAAAAGATTTCAAACATTTAATTCCCCACCTGCCAGGTGAGGGTTGTTAGATTTTATCAGAGTTGTTCTTCTCCTCCTCCTTCTTCTTCTCCTCCTCCTTCTCCTCCACCACCTCTGCCTCCACTTCCATGTCCACCTCCGCCTTGCCAACTCTTCGCCAAGCTCTTCGCCAACTTCCGCACGCAGTGGGCGCTGCTGGACCTCAACCTGGGACCTGCCGAGTTCAGTGAGCACCGCTGGACCTCAACCTGGGACCCGCCGAGCTCAGTGAGCACCGCTGGACCTCAACCTGGGACCCGCCGAGCTCAGTGAGCACCGCTGGACCTCAACCTGGGACCTGCCGAGCTCAGTGAGCACCGCTGGACCTCAACCTGGGACCTTCCGAGCTCAGTGAGCACCGCTGGACCTCAGCCGAGCTCAGTGAGCACCGCTGGACCTCAACCTGGGATCTTCCGAGGTCAGTGAGCACCGCTGAGATAAAATGCCAGAAGATATGCCAGATAGAATGCCAGATAAAGTGCCAGAATGTTTGCCAGATAGAATGCCAGAAGATTTGCCAGATAGAATGCCAGATAGGATATCAGAAGATATGCCAGCAAATATGCCAGATAGAATGCCAGAAGATATGCCAGAACATATGCCAGAAAATATGCCAGATAGAATGCCAGAAGGTATGCCAGATAGAATGTCAGATAGAATGCCAGAAGGTATGCCAGATAAAGTGCCAGAATGTTTGCCAGATAGAATGCCAGAAGATTTGCCAGAACATATGCCAGAAGATATGCCAGGTAGAATGCCAGAAGATATGCCAGAAAGAATGCCAGATAGAATGCCAGAAGATATGCCAGAACATAATGAACATATGCCAGAAGATATGCCAGGTAGAATGCCAGAAGATATGCCAGATCGAATGCCAGAAGATGTGTCAGATAGAATGCCAGAAGATATGTCAGATAGAATGCCAGAAGATTTGCCAGTAACAAATCGATAAATGTCATGGTGGGGATCACACGAAGTAAAGTAATGTTTCGTTATGGCATGGTATGACTATAGATTATCAATGTTTGGCTTTCGTGCTAATGTCCTTGTCCTAGGTGACAAGCTGCGCGAAGAGATGACCCCGGGAGCTGGTGAAACTGAAATCCCGGCCACGCAGCCGGACACCGCCAGCTCATAAGAAGTTGACCTCAACTGATTTCCCATGGCATAGCAGCAGGAGTTTAAAAATGAGGTAGGCGCTTATGGGCCTGCACGGTGTTCAACGTACAAGCATGTTTACAATTGAACATCCTGCCCCAACGCAGGTTTCTCTATGTCGACACTTTACTTGCTGATAGCTAGTGCGCCCGGTAGCTTCTGAGCAGCCACTGCCTGTTTTATCCCCGTGTTTGGTGGCACAGGTACATCTACACCAAATTGAGGAGCTTGGATGTGGCAGCTAAAGTTGCTTGTTGGAGGCCAGCCCATGACTAAGAAACTTTGGTATGGTGAGTCTTAGTTGAATTCGATGCTGTATATTTCATGGCTTCCCACTTTGGCAAGGCCACCGGAAAGAAAAGGTGTTCTTCGAGAGTTCAAGGTCTGCCCTCCTTTGTTTTGTGCCAAGCCAGGTCCACCAATCCAATTCAAGTCCAGCAGTCCTCCAGCCCTAGTGTGATAGTGTGATTTTTAATTTGGACATGTGCCAGGTGCCGGGCTCTGCGTTGGACAAGTACCCTTTCCGACCTGGGCTGGACATTGCTCAATGTCAACTTCTTACAGAAGACGTTCCGTGAAGAACATTGTCATGTAAAAAACATTCAGACTCAAGATGCTTTGATATTTCAAAAATGTATCAAGCATTTTGGCCCTAGCAAAGTACGTGTATCAGTCAACCTGTTGCCATGGGGGATCCTGTGCCCATACTTGGTGAGAACCGAACGTTGCATGGATTGGGTACGGCTTGGGAATCAACCAAATCTATTCGCCGATATGTTCTCAAAGAGGGCCAGCTACTTCGGTGGTCCACCAAAGAGACGGTTGGAGTGGTGAACTTCCCAACGCTGAAACTGAATCGCCAAGTGCTAGAGCATTTGCTTTCTTTTTGGTGCCCCCAAGCCCAGGACCGCAAGACGGTTCCGATCAAGCTTGTCAAGCCTCAGGCGGACAGGGCTGTTGTCTTTGGAACATCAGTGACTATCGACTATCAATGGTTTCTACTCCCAAATCTGAAGTGATCTTTTTGGCTTGCCATGTCAGATTCGTGAACTCCGTCGTTCGCTGGAGTTACCGGAGAATGGTGCGCTGGTGCACTGCGAAGCCCATGCCTTGAAAGCTATGGTTTCATTGCTCATTCGTCGGCATGACGGGTCGAAACGACGAGTTGCTAGACTCCAAAATGTGAGTATGGAATCGCATCCCATGTTACATGGAAACCCCGTACATACATAACATCTTGATCCCACAGATTGCACATATCATCTGTATATTATACGTTTCCTTTTGCCAAAAAATAGAATGCAAATTGTTTTCTCTAAGGACGGGGATCTGGCCAGCTTGTTTGCTGTCCTTGGTGACTTCTTCACCACTCGCCCCAACAACAGCCGCTCCAGGGAGGCACTGGGTGATGCAGAGGAGGAAGAGGCTGTAGGAGAGGGCCTCAAGGAAAGTGAAGGGGGAGAGGTGACTCAGGGAGAGGTCGCCCAGGAAGAGGGTGAGGAAGGTGTTGGGGAGAAAGGTGGGGAAGGTGGTGAGACCGAACCGCCCACTCATGATGAATATGATGAGCCTGTTGATGGTGATGCTCCCCAGGCACTCCCTTCTTGCCCCACCACACCAGTCAAGAAAACTTTGAGCTTCGAAGGGGATGATGACCCCATGAATGAGCTTTTGGCATTTCGGATGGGGGGTGAGTCCATGGTGAAACCCACCCCGTCTCCTGGCCCAACCTGGGCTCCAAGCCCTGGACATGGATCGCCAACCTCACCAAGTGCTCTCGCGGACAGTTGGGAATGGGTCCAGAAAGAGCTTGCCCGAGTTGAGTATCTAGGCTCCATCCCAATCAAACCAAGGTACTTTCTAGCCATCAACAAGTGTCCTATAGACAGGTTTTTGGAGCACAAAAACATGTTTTTCAGGTCACTTGTTAAAATACCCCCAAAGTCAGTCTTTAGGGTTCCAGTTGGTTCTTCTTACCTGTTCCTCTGTGACATCTTAAAGTGCACCCAAGGTATGAAATGGAACAGCGAAAGTTGTCCTTCTTGGGGCAGAAAGCCAAATCGAGCTGGAACCTTGATGCTTCAGGTGTGGTATTAGGATGATGCCATTTGAAATCTCAGTGATGAACTACGGGTTATCAGCTATCGTTCACTTTTATTGTCTTACCTGTTTCAGGTGCTTGTGGACCTGAATCTGATACCATGCCCTATGACCATGAAGAAGCCGCCCACGAAGTTCAAGCTGCTGTGGCCCAAATTGAAGAAGCATCCCATGTGACTACAACCCCTGAAGATCCCAATGTGGAAAAGGTTCCTGGCCCACTTGCAGCATCCACCCCCGAGATGCCGCCGCCTTCGTTCATCCCAAAACGTGCCCGGAAGCAGCTGCCTGCAGGCCCACTTTCCGAAACATCTGCTGGTTTGTTGGAGGATGAGGCATGGTGTGGGTTGTTCTTGTTTTGTTTCCAACTGCTTGTTTGGCAGGTTGTCGCTTTGATTGCCATCAGGTGGATGTCTCGAGGCACAAGCAGATCGCCGAGTTTCCAAAGCCTAAGGCAAAGGCCAAAGCCAAGGGCAAGGGAAAGGGTAGGAAGGCTGGGCGGGGAAAAGGAAAAGGCAGAGGCAGAGGCAAGGCTGAAACAAAGAAACGAAAGGCTAAGACCAGTTGCAAACCCGCAGCCACCCCAAAGGCAAAGGCCAAAGGGAAGGCGAAGGTGAAACCCTCAAAAGGTGCAGAGGAGGTGCCAGGGTCGAAGGTTGAGGTGCCCAAGGACAAGGTTAAAGCGACATTTGCCCGCCGCAATTGTCCCAAGTCAGAGCCAGCCAAGAGCTGGCATGTTGCAGTGCGTGGTGTGTTTGAATCCGAGCTCCAGCCGCTTTTGAAGTGCCCCAGCAAACATGAGGACTGCCCTCACTGTACTTGTTTGTGGTGCTGGTATGGATGGCTAAAACCTATCACAAAATTCTAAAACATATTGATCGCCACAGCTTATCAGGAGCCCTTCTTGATCTATTGCAACCAGCAATTTGAGAATGAGGAGAGCTTGAGCCCCCGTCGGTACAAGGAATGCTGCTCACAGTGGGCCCATGATTTCGAGAATGATTTGGACCAGTCTTTGTTGAAACGTTCATCCCTTATTTTTCATTTGGCTGAGATCCAATCCTCCTTCAATCATGACAAGCGCTCTGTATCAACATCACTAAATCTAAGTTCATTCCGAGCCCACTGTCAAGGTCAGAAGGTGGACTAACACCTACAGCGTCTGAGCGCTCTCTACCATCCATGGGCTTAGAAGAATGCCCCGTTTGGAACTGGATGCTGGCTTCCAGAAATCTTGGGGGGAAAGGAATGCCAACAGCTCCTTAGTCAATCATGTTCAGTTCTCAAATGTCTCGAAACAGAAACTGTTATCTGTTTGCCTTCTTAGCTTTTTAGCTTTCCATAAAATCTTTGATGCATTCCTGAAGGAAACCTAGGCCCTGAGAATCAGGGGTCTGGGCGTTGGAGGTCGTACCATTTTGTCCTTACATCGGGACCGGTGCCTTTGGATGAGAGATGACAGCGTGAAGCCCGGGGAAAATGTTAAGCAACAAGGCCCCATTGTGTTTTGATGATGATGGTTGACTCACAACAAAATAACTTACATTCATGCTTATCCCCCACCGTGTCACTATGGCGTACCCATGAAACTGAATTGTTCCTTTTGGCCTCATGCTCCCCTGCGCAGGTACTGACACATGCCCATCCTCTCTGTCTATGCCCGCCTTGGGTCACGGTGTTCGCAAGATGACGGCGAAGGCTGGCCTGGCAGATGCGTGGGCCGATGTTGCGAGGGTTGGTTTCTGCTGGCTCCCATGCTGAGCAATTTCTGTAAACCCATCACCTGCAGTTTTTTCACCAAAAGGATTGGTAGTTTGAAGTTCGGTGGGGCGCCATGAACCGGTCCCAAATTGATCTCACCATTCGGCGCCTCATCCATTGCAAAGCTCCCTGGGAGTCCTGCCAGCACAAAACATGAGGGATGACGAGTGGCTATGAGTCTGACCAATGAACTTGGTACTGTTAAGTGAAAGTGGTGGTGGTTACCCCACCAGCTAAGGCTTTTGTGGTATTGGTGGTACTTACCTCATACCTCGACCTGTGGGATGACGACCCGCAGTTTGAAGTGATGGAGCTCTATGCAGGAGCCGCCAGAATCACTCGCTTGGCTAAAGCGCTTGGTTTGTCAACATGTGGACATGATATCTCTTTCGACCGCAGTCAGAAGTCAGCTTTCGACCTTCTTGACAATGCTGGCTTTGTGTTTCATTGGTACTTGTTTCGGGAAATTGTTGTTTATTTCAAGTTGAATGCTATTTTGAGACTTTGTTACCTGGGCAGGTTTACCCCCCAAAACTGGAATGTTTTCCCACAAGTCGGAATGCCATCTAAGGTTGGCGATTTACTGTATATTGAGCTCCAGGTATTCTTTCCTGACCCTGATGATGGGCATTCTTTGCAGTTCGTTCGTCCAAATAAATTCGGGTACGTCTGGAAGAGATTGGCTGACCCCAGAGGGTGTTACTCGCTTTCCTTCCGTTTTCAACTCAAACCTGCTCGTTGCCAGGTGCTGGCTGAAAAAGTTCACCTCGGTTAAAGGTTGCCTAGGGCAAGAGCCCAGAAGCCGCTTTTAAACACTTGGGCTTTGGATGATGGGGCATGTATAGTATAAGACACCCTAATCTTTTTTGAGTTGAGCTAGTCAGTTACTTGTGTTCCCAAAACACCCTGGAGGTCAATGCTGTTGGCTCTTCTCACAATTTGTTGCCGCGGGACAGTGCTAATAGAAAATCCTGACAACAGCTTCATTAACCAGCAGCGAAGATTCCGATGGATGGCTAGGAAACTACGACGCATGGGGCTTCCAGTCACATGTCTAAAAAACAAATTGGGTTCGTTTTGTAACCCTGTTTATTAGGTTGTTGTGCTTTTTGTCCAGCCCCAAAATATTATAGTCAACAGCTTAGTTTCTCGAATTTTGCCCACTAAGATGTATCGGTGCTCTTTCTGGATGAAGCACTGGGGAGGAAAGACTGCAAAAAGAACCAAATTGTTCAGTTGGTCATGGGCTGTGTCTGTATTCAAGACTGCTAAGCTCAAGAAGAAGGATCGAAAATCAACAATCAAAACTGCTTTGGGCTATACGGATGCCAAAGGGGTGCGTCGGTGGAAAGGCACAGGTGCATTGAAGAGTACACAGTTCCTTTTTAGCAGTGGGTGTCGGTAAGGTTTCTGTGACTACTTTATTTGTAGTTGGAAAATGTTTCGACTCACCCAACTCCCCAAAATATCAAATTAAATTGGAGGGTTGGAGAAAACACCAATCCCTTCCCCTCCCCAGCTGCTGCCCAGGGTGTATAGTCCTCTCTTTGCAGCTGCAGTTCTTCGTGCCCGACGAGCCTTGCGGAGCACGGCAAGCAAAGTTCCAAAGGTGGTGGATGGGAACCCCGGGTCCTTAGCTGGCCAAAAGATGTTTGATTTTCACCTTTGGGGATAAATCTAAAGTTTATTGTATCCAACACATAGCGGGTGTGTTCTTAGCAAGTCCCTGGTACAGGTCGATGAGGCTACCCCACTTCCTCAATTGCTAGCTTCCATGGACAAAGGGGGAGATCAGTGGATCGATGCTGCTCTCAAACCGGCAATCGTCTATGCCCGTGGATCCAAGCTGTTGAAGCTCCCAGATTCATACCGTGCTGTCATTCCCAATTCTATTTAAAAACCACTTGAATTGCAATTCCAAATTCAAGATTCTGCCTGACTCCAGGCAGTGCAGCAATTAGCCGAGACATTTGCCTGCGCGCAACAGCCAAACAAAAAACAACTGACATGAACGCAAAGATGCCTGCATTTTGCATTTTTCTGAGATTTTCACAAAATTTCAGAAACTGTTGCCGGCGTAATTACCCGTCATTCCGGCGTAATTACGCGTTAATCCGGCGTAATTCCCCGTAGGCAGATTCTGGGTAATTTTTTGGGAGTGCAAACAGCCTTTATATCTGTTAGATTTGGCTTCAAGTTGGTGGGATGCAATCTCTTCCTAGTAGGACCCTATCTTCTGAGACTTTACTTCGGGGTGCAGGGATTGTTAGATCACAAACCATGTCGATCGAACGAGATTCTGAGTACGCAGCCCTCAAAGAACAGCGTGATCTTTTGTTGGTGACTTGGTGGGTGCTCAACCTTTTATTGTGACCAATTGTTTTCCAGTTTTCCCCTACACTGTGTTCAAGTATACCATCAAAAGTTTCCATCTCTCCCAGGACGTATATTTTCTTATGGTCTGAAATCTGTATGTATACTACTTTCTTTCAAAAGTTTTTTGACACATTGGTTCGAGCTTGATCAACTAAACATGTTTTTATGTTAGTGATGCTTAAAAGAAGTAAAGTATATCTATTCTAGATAATAGTATGTATGGTGGTTCCCCCTAGTATAACAATTATATATGCACAATATATATATATATATGGTTTCATGTGTACAGATCAAGTTTCAAGATCGTAGATTAAAAACACATTATGGTTGTAAATTGCAATCCTTCTATTTTACAATATGTGCATAGCGCATACATAATTGTTGACGCCCCCCACGATCAAAGACATCAAGCTTTTCGCCAAAAGGCTCTTAGCACGAACAATCGTGCCAGGGTATCCCAAACCACCCACACCCTCAGATGCCGATGGTCTGTCCTCCTTTCTAGCCAAGGCGAAGAAAGAGCTCCTGATGAGGGCCCAGGTGGATGGCTCACGGGCGACCAAGAAGAAAAAGGAAATTAACTTGGAGGAATACCCCTGGTGTGACACAGGTGCCCAGCCCACTGAATCCATGTACGTACCTAGGCTCTCACTGAAACTTGTGGGTGGCAAAGCTAGGTATGAAGTATTGTGTCATTCAGTTTTGCTGTGGGGATTCTTGATTCAATAACTTACAGTTGGGGGTTGGGTTCACCACAATGTCTACACATGATTTGGCGGTCAGCATGTCCTTAGGTAGGCTGATTCTCTCATCCAACAGACATGGAATCCTCACACTGAATGTTTTTGGGGCGGCCTTTTTGATTCACTCTGTGCTCCACTCAACGGTTGAAAAGTTTACCCAAAAGTTTTTTCCCCACCTGCCAGGTGAGGGTTGTTAGATTTTATCAGAGTTGTTCTTCTCCTCCTCCTCGTTCTCCTCCACCACCTCTGCCTCCACTTCCATGTCCACTTCCGCCTTGCCAACTCTTCGCCAAGCTCTTCTCCGACTTCCGCACGCAGCGGCCACTGCTGGACCTCAACTGCAAGGGTCTGAGCGCACTGGGCACCACTGGAGTGAGCACCGCTGGACCTCAACCTGGACCCAGTGAGCACCGCTGGACCTCAACCTGGGACCCTCCGAGCTCAGTGAGCACCGCTGGACCTCAACGGCCAGATAGAATGCCAGAAGATATGCCAGATACAACGCCAGATAGAATGTCAGAAAGAATGCCAGAAGATATGCCAGATAAAGTGCCAGAATGTTTGCCAGATAGAATGCCAGAAGATATGCCAGATAGAATGCCAGAAGGTATGCCAGATAGAATGTCAGATAGAATGCCAGAAGTTATGCCAGATAAAGTGCCAGAATGTTTGCCAGATAGAAGCCAGAAGATTTGCCAGAACATATGCCAGAAGATATGCCAGGTAGAATGCCAGAAGATATGCCAGATAGAATGCCAGATAAAGTGCCAGAATGTTTGCCAGATAGAATGTCAGAAGATATGTCAGATAGAATGCCAGATAGAATGTCAGATAGATTGCCAGAAGTATGCCAGATAAAATGCCAGAATGTTTGCCAGAACGTTTGCCAAAAGATTTGCCAGATAGAATGTCAGAAGATATGCCAGAAGATATGCCAGATAGAGTGCCAGAAGATATGCCAGAACATATGCCAGAAGATATGCCAGGTAGAATGCCAGAAGATATGCCAGATAGAATGCCAGAAGATATGCCAGATAAAATGCCAGAAGATATGTCAGATAGAATGCCAGAAGATTTGCCAGTAACAAAACGTATAGATGTCATGGTGGGGATAACTCGAAGTAAAGTAATTTTCTTAGGGTGATTTGCCTGGCTCAGGAAGCAGAATCTCAACCTGCTGCTGAAGGGCCACAAGAACATGATGGTCCGAAGTCCCCGGATGTCGTTGTTGCTGTGGAAGATTCAACCCCCAAAGGTCTTGAAGAAATTCCAATTCCCGCTGATGGCCCCCATGATGATGGCAGTGAGAACTTGGTGAAAGAACCGGAAGGTACCAGTTGTGGGAACAAGACTCCACAACCCAGGTCCCCGATCTTTCCCCAACAGAGCCTGCCTCCGCCAATCAGACCCAAGAGGGTGAGGAGGATGAGGACGACGCTGTGCCTCATCAGCCCCCTCCCGAGGAGCTGACCAAGGCAGCTTCTGAAGCCCGCTTGAGGCGTGTGATGGCCCCGAGATCTGATGGCTCCTACCTCGTCCCTAAGGAAGCTGTGGATATGTGGAAGGACAAAGACAAGAGGGATTCGCTGAAGAGCATGTTTCAGAAGTGCGGGCATTGCCCTGTACCATGACAAGATGGTTGAGCTATTTTATTGATCCCCATATTATATAATAGCCGATATTATATTATAAGATATCTTCGTAAATTTACATATATATAGATAGATATTAAAGTATATTTTGAACACACCTCACACCACAGTCTTAGACATCCTCACCACCGAAAGCCTGATGCCTTTTGTTTCCATGTGATCAAGGAAGCTTTCCGCAAGCGCGTTTGCAAGATCTACGAAGAAGTGACAGAACAGAACGTCGAGGATGATTATGAGTTCATGACGGAAGCTGACATGAAGTCCCTGGTTCCACCCTTTTCTGAGATACTAGGAGGCATAGAAAACAAACTAGTTTCACTACCCCTGGCCAGCCTTTTGAAAATTCAAGCCCTTGAAAGCCCTGCTCTTCCTTCCCCTGGCCAAACCTTCTGAACCGCAGCTGCCAGCTCAGGAAGAAGATCGCGAGCATCAAGAAGACCTGTGCACAGAAAGAAGGCTACATCAGGATCCACGGGGTCTGCGAGCGGTTGCTGGGAAGGTTCTTCTATTGTAGCACTTGCTTTTGGGATTCTCTGTGTAGCGTTAGTTCTCCACACCCATCTCTGCCAATTTTAGAAGAGTTGGGGGGTCCTTCTTGTCCCGTGTGATATTCCCATTGCACCATCTTTCGTAAATTTTCAAGCGGCATTGAAAAACAACCAAAAAATAGTCTCCCTGTCTCGGAGGAAGTCTGAATATGGCGAAGGCAAGATGTATTGGGTTTGTGTAAAGAAGCGAGGATCTCTCAAGTGGCTTTGCGGCAGCTGGTCAATACTTCAAAATCCTGAACCTCATTTTTTTCCTCACTGAAGCTATCCCACATGAAAAGGCAGCACTATAGACTCTAGACCTAGGGAAGGAACTGGACCATCAACCACTAGTCACTTCAACCAAGATACCTGGCTTACATCCATTGTACTGGGGGCAACCGATTAAGGCGAACCAAGCGGAACATCTTCCGGGAGATTGTTGAAGAGGATGCGCCGAATCTGGAACCGAAACGTGTCAAGCGAGATTCCTTCGACCTGTTGGAAGGCCCAAATGGGGGATGCTGTGGTGGGGTGCAGGGTTTACCTATAGGTCCCGAAAATTTGGAATGCAATTCTTACTAAACTCACAAGTCTCAAGTTGGCTTGTCTCTGCCAGGAAAGCGGAGCAAGAAGAATCAAAGTGAGTCCGCTGCTCCGTCTGTCAAGTCGGTGGAATCCCCCGACTCTCCCAAAGATGACGAGTCCACAGCCTCCTCTGACGAAGGCGCTAAGGAGCAAGAGAAGGTACTCAAATCTTTGGCCTTTCCAGAGATTGAGACGGGCAGCTTCAGTGCAGATTGGTGCCCCAAAATCAACAAGTGCATCTCTAAGAGGTTGACAAAGCTGGAGCTTCAGTTGACCCAGTTTCCGCCCGTTGAGAAGCAAACGTCCGTTCAACAGCAGTGGGGGCCCTAACCTTTTTGAAGCCAATCCGATTGGTTGAATACTGTGAACTTGAGAAGTCCAGAGTCAAGATGAACCAGTTACCTCCATTGTCTTTATCGTCGCTACCAGTGCCATCCCCGTGCTGAGGATGCACGCCAAAGTGCAGGGGCTGATCAAGGATCTTGCCGGCCTGGCTGAACAGATCGGGAATAGCTACACAAAGGGTTTGGTGGATGGGTTTGACCGACCGTCCATGCCTCAATCCAAGTTTCGAAATAGCTCTAAACACATCAACATGTTCTGCGATTCAGGTCGATGAAGGTCATCAAAGCCCAGTTTGGGGAGGCAAAGCGCAAGCCCAATACTCAGGTCGTCTTGAAATTCACATGTTTGTCTCTAGGACTCTGGGCTTGTCCATAGTTGCAGTTCCTCTTCAAATGTTGAATGTTGATTGGCTTGTATGTTGCTTAGGGCCATTGAGTCCTATGCCCTGGATGAGCGTTTGAAGTATGATTCTCAGAGAGAATTCGCAATCCTCCTGTCAACACATGGTGCTTTGAACGTCTGAAAGCATTCCACTCCTACAGTGTTGGGCCAACACCTTCCATCGATGCATTTATTTGCCAAGTTCTGGCTTTCCTGAGGCATGTCTTGAAAAGCAAGGGGCCTACTGTGCCAAAGGCCAAGACAACTCCCAAGCCAAAGGCGTCTTCTGTGCCTTCTAGCAAGAAGGCCCCCAGCAAGGCGGCTTCGACGCCCAAAGCAAAGGCTTCTGGAAAGGGCAAGGCGAAGGCTTAGCTGCGAGGGGGCCAGTAGCCAATTTTAACCTTTGCTTTTGAGGGGTGCTGACGTCTGCAACGAAGCCTTGCAGCATACGTCTCAGTAGGTTTATCAAATGTTTGGGCGTATGTCTCCATACGCTGCTGGGGGGCACGCGTCACATGTGCTTCAAGTTTTGCTTTCTGAATCTTTGCGGATCTGACAAAAATGCCGCCAAAACCACTGCTGCATGCAGCCTCCATTGGACCTGGTGTTACATGAATCGCTGTCTTAAAGAACACAAACACCTAGCCACCAACAATGGCCGACTTTGCTCTTTCAACTCTTGGGCAGGCATCCCCTGTGAGTCAGACGACCCTGAGCAGTTGAACTGGGCAGAGTCCTTGGGGAAGGTGTGCCCTAGCTGAATTATATTTGGAGTCGAATGGGGCTCTGTTTTGGAGAGGGTGATCAAACCATAGACAAAATGTTGTCCTCCCATTACCATTTTCAACAGCAAAGAAACTTCTCAAATTTGTGGTCAAGCCTCTGCCCATGCATGGCTGCCCAGGACCATGCCTGCAAGATCAAGCGGAACATGGCCATGCGTGCCATCAATGACCTGAGCGGCAAACGGAAGGCAGAGGCCATGGAGGATGAGGAAAAACGCAGAAATGTTACCAATGCCGAAAGGGATCTGCATAAACATTTCCGTAGGCTTGGTCTTTCTTTGGCGATACCGATTAGACAATTGAAGCACACACTCTCTGATGGAGGAACTGGGGTCACAGAGTACATCAACCCATCAGATTGGTTGAAACTATTGGTGCGGAAGTACTCATTCTTGCTAGCTGGTGGAACTTCACCCATTGAGAGTACATTGCTCGGATTCTGGGAATTGTATCGGTTTCACCATCCTTGCCACCCCGTCTTTGCGATCCACAACCAGCACCTTGGAAAAGTCTTTCCCCTTTGCTTTTGGGGAGATGAAGGGCGAGGACCACGGCGGAGCCATTATTTGGAGGGGACAATCGAATGCCCGCTGGGGCTGTGGGATAAGGACGTCACTTGTGACTGTCATGACTGTTTGCAGTCATTGCCTGCTCACTGGCTACCAGCTGAACCCTCACAAATTCGGGATACTCCCCATCTTGACTCTGTAGACCGGATTGAAACCAATTACCGTGGCCATTCTTACTTGAAAAGGCACTTCCTCTTTGGCTTGCCCGGGTTCGTATATGAAACTGAGCCGGGTATCATCAAGAAACATTTGGAAGTGATTGCTGATGACCTTGTGAATCTATTCAACACTGGCTTTCGCAAAGACGATGATGTATTCTATGCAGCATTGATCGGATCCAAAGGTGATTTGAAGTTTCAAGCGCAGACCATTGCGTCCATGACGCGTTCTTATGCAAACATGGGAACCATAAACCAAATCAGAATGTGTTCACTCTGCAGAGCTGGGGACCCAGACTGTCCCATGGAGGATGTCAATGTGGAACCTGGGTGGCAGCACACGATGTATTTTGACCGTCCATGGGAACAGGGCAATGCGCCACCTTTCACCCGGGTACCCCATGATCATCTACACCCAGAACGGCTTTACAAGCTCGATTTCTTCCATTGCTTCAAAGTGGGCTTGGCCAGAGATATCATTGGTTCCACCGTTATTTGGCTTTGCCATTTGGGCTGCTTTGATCTTCAAGATGGAACTCAAAATTTAGATGACCGCCTGGAAAGAGCCCACACCCAGTTCAAGTTGTGGGCCCTCACTGAAGGATATTCCCCAGCATTACGAAGCTTTACAAAACATTTCATGAATTCTCGGGTGTATGCAGATTCTGCTTGGGCTAACTCGAAAGGAAGTGATAGCATGATACTACTGCGTTGGTTGCGGTTTTATCTGGGATTGATTTTGTCAAGCCCGTGTGATGCAGTTCAACCCCATGCCTTACATTTGCAGCTCGTGCGTGATGTCATCCACAATAGCATTTCCATGTGTGATTTGGTGTACTCCCACAACCTTTTCTTACGGAGACATTGTGCTCGAAGATTGTATCTTCACATTATGGTCGTGGTTCGGGGGTACAAGAAAATTGCTGCTTACTGCTTAGAGAAACACTTGCCGGGCTACAGACTGAAACCTAAACTGCATGCTCTAGCTCACATGGCGCTTGAAATCCGTAAAGGCTTGAAAACAAAGACCCCGAGATTGCTCAATGTGCTGATTTGGGCATGTGAGATGAATGAAGACCACATCGGGCACGTGGCCCGACTCTCACGAAAACTGGCTACACGCACGCTCGGCCAGCGCCTGGCTCAAAGATACTTACTCAAATCCAAAGCGCTGTTCAGGAGACACTTGGAGAAAAGAAAAAAAAGTAAACTGAACACATGAGGCGTTGACCTCAAAAACTCTGTCTTGAAGCTGGGTGCCCCTGCTGAGTTGATATAGCTGCCGTGGCTGAAAAAAAGGAAGCACGGAATGGGGAAGCCATTGGCACAGGGAATGGTTCTTCCTTGTTGGAATGTAGACCCTGCAGCTGCAATGTTTCTGATTTAATCTTGGGGTAATATCAATTGATATCAAGTGCCTTTGCAAAGACCCCCCACGAATTATATATTATATTGTATATTGTATATTTGGATTTTTATGTTAAACTAATCCACCATGCTTAAAGGATTTTTTCCCTGGCTTTTTTTGCCAAGATGCTACTTGTCTGCAATGTTGAGTGTGGCGAGGAGGCTGCTGCGAGTGAAATACCCATGGGACCATAAATGGCTAGTTGGGGGGAAATTATCGTACTACTTGCTGGTAACATTCCAATTCACAATTCCTACTGGGTGTTGACTATGTCAATGGTATGTTCCAACTTACCACATGGTATCAATTCCGGCAATTTTGGATAGTGCCGGCGATCTTGTTGAGTATTTTTCAGTTCGCGGCGATTCCAGGTCGTGCGGGCATAAATCCAGTACACAATCCAAACAGGCAAAAATATTTGCCAGAAGATTCTCTAGGTATGAGGAATTACTAGGAAGGAAATGGGCCGGTGAAAATATTGAGAGACAGGGAGAGGAAAACCAAATATTGAAGTTTAGTTTAGGGGATATGATGGGGATATGTCAAAATATGCCAAAAAAAAAAAACAACAGATGCATACCGATGCTATGGTTTCAATAGCTAACCCTGCAAAACTACAGGAGGTTCTGGGGCCCCCAGATGTTCCTTTGACCCATAGCAGCAAAAATCCCACATTGTTCCGGTCTAGATCTAACTGATTCCACATGATTGCTTGTTAAATCCCACTATGCGCCGCTAAATCCCAAGTTTTAATTAGTTCGATGGTTGGCAGTAAATCCAATTATATATACCATCAGTTCTCTATTATCATTAATTATGGTCCCCACTGTAGCAAATTTAAGCTGGTTCAACCAGGTTCAACCTACACTCATGTAGGTTATTTGTGAGTTGGGGATGGGTCACGATTTATTCTTACCATATTTGGGCGATTCACCATCCGTTAGCCAGCTATTTTAGGGTACCTAGGGTCCCAGTGGTTTCGCCGTGCGTCTACTGCCGCGCGCCGGCGCGTTGACACACCCAGAAGGTCATCGGGGCTGCTTTGCCGAGCCTGGCGATTCATAACATGGCCAATCTTGGACTGGATTTGCTGTTTAGTTGGTTGTAGTTGTTTAGGACATGAGAGAGAGAGAGAGAGATATATACCCTATGATTCCATGGACCTTTCCTGGCATGGTCGTTCGCAGAGAGGACATACCAGGGTTTGCTAGGACATGCAGGGATATTTTCCTGGTATGGTCGTTCAGGCTTTCCCAGTATAGTCGTTGCATGTTTCCTGGTATAGGCGCTTGGGACATCACAAGGATGGACCGTGGACAACACGTGGAACGCACATGTGAGAACGTGGAACGACCTCCTGGGAACGTGGACAGGACGTGGACAGGAGGTACCCTAATTCAACGCCAATTCGCCCCTCCAGCAACCAAGCCATTTCCCAGCATGGGCGAGAGTGTTTTCCTGGTGTAGTCGTTCTTGGTTTCCCACCATGGTCGTTCGAGAAATCCCGTTATGGTCGAGCAAAACCCGTTATAGTCGTTCATTCCTAGTATAGCCTAGGCTATGACAGAAACAGTCGAGGAAGACTAGGGTATATATATATATATGCCCCCGATCTGTCGGAACAAAAACATGTAATACAACTAATGTTGGCCCAAATAATTCAGTTTCGAGGTTTGGAACATATGATTTATACTTGTGTTGGAACATGTTCAAAACTCAGTATATAGTGATAGTATGTGATAGTCAAGAAAAATGTTGTCTCTGATGCTCACTGCTGACATCTGTCGATACATGCTTGGCTTGACACTTGATTTTTTTTGGCATATGATTATCATAAACAATCTGAATGTGAAGATCTTCGTCATGGTCAGCTCCAACTCATTGAGAACAACGAGAGCAGGTATACAAGCGCATGCTGGCCATCAAACAAATCGCAAGACTGCAAAACATCATGGCACTTCCCACTGCCACCGCCACCCCAAAGGTAACCTCACCAGCACAATTTCTCGAGAAAAACCAAAGCTATAAACCAACAATCACAACCATGTCACTTTTACTGAACCGAACAACCCGCATGAACGACTTAACCCAGTGGCAGAGCTTGTGCCAAGGAGCTTTCAGCAGAGCTACTCTTTGATCTAGGAGCCAGGTACTCGGATATCGTGCCTGATATTGCTCCTCATAGGCAGTTTTCAGCCCATCCACCGCATAGAGGGAGTCCAAATGAACCTCCCGAGCCTCCGTACGGGAGCGAATCATTGCCGTGAAACGCCCATGGCCATGGACAGGGGAAGGAAGATGGGTAAGAAAGAGATGGGCTCACATGAGAAACCTCTGTGTTGAACTCAAAGCTGCCCACCCCTTGCTGAAACACAAAAAGACTCCAGCTAGCTATAGCTAGCAGCTACCGCTAGCTTTTGTGATGAAACCAGCTAATGGCGCTCAATGATGTTGCCTATGCCTATATATGTACAATATTGCATTTAAAATATGATATTATAAATGTATAGTATGTATGCATATATATAAATAAATTGCAAATGAATACGCACACACACACACATATATATATATACATATATATATATACATATATATATACATATATATATACTTGTATATAATACGTATAATTATGCATATTATAAATATATATATATATCTCTCTGTATATTATGCCTGGCTGTACCTGGCTTGTCAAGTTCTAGTACTTCCAGCAAGGACTTGGGAGGAGCACTTCAGGACCAGAACAGTTTCTTCAGGAGCCAATGCTTATGCTTTATGGTAATCACTGATTACCTTCTGCAGGACACTGAAGATCTAAGCTGAGGCGCCTTTTCTCCAATGGTTGGGAAGACGCGGAAGAGAAATTCCTGGTTCTGCAGCATGGACGATCACTCGGAGTGGATGTATCGCCAAAAACTCCATGTCACAAAGCAGGGAAAACCAAACGATCCAAACGGCAACATGTGCAGCTAGTGCAGCTGTGGCTCGGTCTGCCCCCAAAGGTTGCTGGCAAGGCCTATGAGAATTGCAAAGAAATTGGTGATGATGATCCTCTCCGGCGAGGTGCCAACCAAACCTCAGCTCTCAGCGCCCCAGAAGGGCGCCCTTCCAAGTGCTTGGATGGTCCATGTTTTTCTTCGCCCAGTCGTTTGTTTCCTCTAATGCACGCAAGCCCTCCTGGGCGATGGCTCCAAGGCACTGAGGTCTCTCCGAAATTCCCCAGGTTTTCCAAAGATGTACGTCCAAATGCCCACCTCCTCTGACGATGGCTTACTGGGCTCTGGACCTCCACGGGAGCAGTTGGTGGTGCTAACCTTCCATGGCATAGCAGCTAATAAGTGCTAAATACGGCAGCATGTTGATGGTTTTGCTCAAGGGTCAGGGTCCATGCAGATCCCAAATATCCTCAAATCTTATCTCCAATGGACTCATATTCAGCTCATACGGACTGCTTTCTTGGAGAACCCCAAGGAGGTATAAGAGCAAAATAAGAGCAAAACGTACATCCCAAAGGAGCCAAAGTGCTGACCGTTTGGGAGACGTTTGACTCGGAGATTTCCTGAGGCTCAGGATAACAAAACCAGACTCACCCAGGTGATGCTCATTGGATCAGGGAAGTGTTGTAGCGGCGACTGGGATCCACTAACCACTCAAATGACCTATATATGAACTAAAACTATATAAGGATGATTAATTACACACACACACATATATATATAGATAATATGATATGTGTATATGATTATTGATTTCATGATCCAGCCAAAACAGTCTATTGATGACCCATTTACGACACGTTGACTACGGCACAAGGGCACCTGACAGTTGAATGACGCATCAAATTGGGATTATACCAAGGGTGGAGAATTATTTGAGTTTTTTTTTTTTTTTTTCCGGGTGATTTTTGCTTTTGTTTGTTTGATTCCTGTTACCTTATATTTGCAGCATTTAGAAACTATAACCTTGGTTTTCACGTGGTATTTTGCAGTTCTTATGCTTGTTGGGTAGGGGGTTGTGGGGGGTTAGGCATTTAGGTGTGGAGGGTGGGGGAGTTAGGGGTCTTATGTTGAAAGTGTTGAAGGTGTTGAAAGTGTCGAGGGTGTTGAAACTGTCGAGGGTGTTGAAGGTGTTAAAGGTGAAGGTGATGAAGGTGTTGCTGTTGGTGTTGGTGTTGGTGTTCTTGTTGTCGTTGTGGTTGTGGTTGTGGTTGTTGTTGTTGTTGGTGGTGGTGGTGGTGGTGGCGGCTATGGTGGTTGCCTGGATGCTGCTGTTGTGGTTGTTGTTATTGTTCTTCTTGTTCGTCTTCTTGTTATTGTTGTAGAGAAGAGAAGAGAGGGGCATGTGCCCTGCGACCTTTAGGGTTTGGGATGGGGGGGGGGTTAGGATTTTAGGTGGGGGGGGGTATAGGGGGTGGAGGGGTAAGGGTTTGAAGGTGATGATGCTGACGCTGATGTTGATCTTGTTGTGAAGATTGTGAAGAGAAGAGAAGAGAAGAGAAGAGAAGAGAAGAGAAGAGAAGAGAAAAAAAGAGAAGAGAAGAGAAGAGAAGAGAAGAGAAGAGGAGAAGAGAAGAGAAGAGAAGAGAAGAGCAAGAAACTCAGGCAATCTCATCCAGAGACTACACAGAGGAAGAGAGACGAGCACATCGCATGATAGCACCCAAACAAAAAGGAGAGAAGCATCCAAGAGCAGGCGAAGAACAGGAAAGAAACAAAGAGGCCAGCAAAATTAAAGATGTACAGGGGTTTAAAAACAAGGACCATATATGCCAGGGTCAACACATGGTATATCATGTATGATCATCCATCTAATAATGGTAATCCTTATCATGGGTATACAAATCCCTGTGAATGGATTCATGACAAATATGGGAAAGTAACCCATGTTAACCATGGCACATTAAACACAAAAAAGATCAAATAAGCATATAGAGAAATAAAACAAACACCAAAGCAAAACAGAAAAAAACGTAGAAGAAAAGCAGAAAAACGAAAGCAAACAAGTCGATAAGCAAAGAAGCAGCAAAAAGCAGAAAAGCAAAAAGAAAACAAAAGCCCGAAAACGGATAAGCAGAGAAGCAAAGAAGCGGAAAAGCAGAGAAGCAAAGAAGCAGAGAAGCAAAGAAACAGAAAAGCTGAAAAGCAGAAGAGGCAATCAAAAAAAAGCAGAAAAGCAAACAAGCAGAGAAGCAAAGAAAAAGAAGAGAAACATAACAATTTGATTAAAGCGAAAGAATGACCCTAAAAGGCACCCAAAAGCAAAAAGCAATGAAAGGAGTAACAAAAAGGACGACAACAAACAGAAACAAACTCACCCGGAAAAAAAAAAAACTGAATAAATCCCTTCCCATATACAAACACTAAATGACTCTCTCTCTATATTTATATATATAATCAACATAATGTTCAACAATGAGGCGACTACCGATGAGAAAAAACATAACGAATGAATGCGTTCATCAACGCGTACTGGTTGCTGAATGGGCAACATACTGATATCCGTTTGCAGCTGAACATGCTGAACAATGCATACATTCTGGATAGCCCAATTGGTATTACAATTGGTATCCGTATCCCCTGGGTATGGTTCAAAACATTAGACCCACAAGACCACTGATTTTTGTCATGTTTGGCATCAAGCCATATATCAAGACCATCCTGGTTTCATCAAGTATTTTAGAGCACCCAGTTTGACCCATGCCCATATTTGGGTAATTCCTAGAATATACATATTATATATTATATATATATATATATTTAGGTTGTTAAGATTTGGCTCTTCATCCGACTCCTCCCATCTTTTTTGTCAAGTTTCTTCCGTCTCCACTTGCCTTTGTTCCATCTGCGAGCGCAGAAACAAACGTTGTTCGCTGCGGCCTTTCCCAAGGGAGGGCACGAAACACAGCGAAGGCAAGCAGCATGCGATCACCTGAGGGAGCCCATGGGGACTCCCTTTGGGGCCATCGATGTAACAAAGGCTGAGCGATGGCTGACACAAAAAGCGTAAAAAAAGAACACGCCGCAAATTGACAAAGTCTATAAAATAACCAAGTTCTATAGTTTCTATAGCTTCAATCAACATAAAATATCATAAAATCACAAAAAAAATCCGTAAGCACTTCAGACTTCCGACACATTCAAAAAGCCAAATCACCAGCACTCCATGCCGTCGCTTCGGGCGCACTGCTTCCGTTCGCGGCACCATGGCGGCCCCGTCAAGCTTCCATGCTGGAACCTCCCACTAGTTGTAGAGTAGTTGGGGGAATTATGCAAATAGTTTGCAAATGTTTGCAACAAAGAAAGGATCTGAACCGGGCGGAACTCAGTAGAACCATCTATAACCATCTGTAACCCATTTACTGTAGATCCATTCTAGCCCTGAGCAGTTGCAAATGCACTGCAAACTGTTTACCAGTTACTAGCTTGAGTGGCCAGCCCTTTCACAAACCATGGGGAACTGTCACGTTACCCATCCAAAATAGTGCAAACAAATCTGAAATCCACTGATCTGGAAGCCCAGTCCTATAATCATCAGGTCACAGGTCATGGTTTGCTGCTAGGTTTGGGTACTGTCGGCTGCTTTGACCCACAATTTCGGCTCTACAAGCAGCTGTCTGCACAAAAGCACGTGGCGGAGCTGCCCCCCCTGAACATTGGCTCCAACCTCTTGAACTTGGCCAGGCGTACGCCTGAAACATGAACAAATGGGGATACAGCATAGACGTATAGGTCTTCTGTGAAAGAACTAGCTATTCTACATGTGAATCCTAAGACCTGTTTCGGGAAGAGTGCTGCCCTTGGACAACCTGTGGAAAGACCTATTAAAAATGTGGAAAAACCAATTGAAAACTACGTGGGAAAACCTACTCAGGTCGTGGACGTGGGCATGCAAAAACTCAAACATTGGCACGTCCCGTCAAAGGAAAATGACATGCATCAGAATGCACGATGGTTTCAATCTGAATTGTCTTGTTGGCACAAAACTCAAAAACAAACGACATTTGGGATATTGTCTAAATATCCAAGGTCCTCAAAAACGTCTTTAACCTAAATGCTTCCCAAACGGCTCTGAACGGCCGACTTTTCTGTGCTGAAAACTCCTGTGCTCACGGCGCAGGGCACGGCGCAGGGCGCGGCCCGGGGTCCGCATCGTCAGCGTTGTCCTTGGCGAGCTGCAACACCCAGGAATCATGGAACATGACCTGCTGTCTGTTTACCTGGAAATTTGATGAACATTGGACTATGTGTATGTATGTATGTATATATATATATGTGTGTGTGAGTGTGTGTGTATATTTCAAATTTACATTAATCATACATGTATATATTTAATCTTCACACACACATACATACATACATACCATTCCATTCCATTCCATTCCATTCCATTCCATTAATACATACATTACATTACATTGCATTACATTACATTACATTACATTACATTACATACATTACATTACATTACATTACATTACATAACATAACATAACATAACATAACATAACATAACATAACAAACAAACATACATACACACACATATACATATACATATACATTTACATATACATATATAATGATATACCCAGTATGTTCAATATTCACACACACACATGATATATATATGTATATATATATATATATTAGATATTCTGTTTAATATATATATATTATCTATTAATCATTTTATTGTCACATAATTATAATTAATTATCTATGTTTAAGAAAGCAACTTTGGGGGCAAACACATTATAGGCATCATCATGACGGCGCCTCGACGGCCTGCAGCAAGCGAAGCAATCCAGTGGCTCCCGCCTGATCACCTGGAAGATGCGATGTGGGTGGCCAAAATTTGGAGGTTCAAACTTTCAAAATCCCATCCAACCAATTGAAAATCCCAACGCTTCGGGGGTTTGAGGCCTGTGTCTTGTGAGCGAAAAAAACTCAATACCGTCCAAATTCGTTGCTTTTGCGTGTGCAAACTAATTCCATACCCACAACAATTCGCCCCTGATATGGGACCAAGAAATGAACAAATCTGATATCACTAAAGTCACTACAGCGTGGTTTTTGGAGGCATGCTCGTTTGTCCGGGGCAAGGGATGGTTAATCCGAGCGATCCAAGGGGGGGACATTAGCCGTTGAAGTGGTGAAAACAACATGCTGATGATTTTGTTACTACCACAACTACTAGATTATGTCAATAATTAAATATCATTGTATATTAATTATAGTGGCATTTGAATTTTATGATTACTATTACAATTATTGTTTGCTTACCTTTGCAGTTGTTTAAGTTGTGTGGCGGACGATGAGGATGATGATGATGAGGATCATGAGGGTGCATGATGTTTATTGATGGTTTTTGCTGGCTTTTGATGGTGAATCATGGTTTATCTTGGTTAAATTACGCTGATAAACAATGATATAATAAAGATACATATTCATATGCACGCACATATATATATATATATATGATGATGATAAATTATCATAGATGATGACAAATGATCATCCAGCAACAGCTTGTGCCCTGGGCCCTCTACCCCCGTGCCCGTGGGCCCTTCATCCCCAACCAATCGCTTCATCGCTTCATGGCACTCCCAAGTGTCGCTAACATGGACACAGGGATCGACACCACCCGGCGCTGGCCTGGTGTCGTCACCAGTGAAGTTACTAAAGATTAGTCATGTGAAACTGTAGGAAACTAATACACTATGTTTCATTGATCTGTAAAGAATATAGAACGTATATAATATACAATATATATATACATTAAAAACACATGTTTGATAGATAGTGTGAAATAAATAACATATACTATATCAAATATAACATATAATATATGAAATATAACATATATATATATAAGTAAATATGAAATAAAAACAATTAAACATGGATATGACACAATACAGAACATATTGAAAGTTGCATTAAACATATATATAATATTGTATAAAACAATACAACATATCCACCCATCCATCTATCTATCTGCCTGCCTGCCTGTCTGCCTTTCTATCTATCAATCTATCTATCCATCCATCTACCTACACCCTCTGATTGTTTATTACACTGTGCGAACTGGAAAATCACCATGAAGGGTCATCGAACTAAATGGGCATTGTCAATCGCACACTCTTCAATTCCGGGTAAATCTCATTCACATCCCCAATTTTGAAGTTAAATCCCAATCAATCACCATAAAATCCCAAAAAATAAAAAGAAAAATCCTCATAAAATCACCCCAAAAAAGACAATCAATGCGCCACAACCACCGCTAGAGTCCACAGATCTCCACCTCCGGCGGTTTGGATTTGGAGTCGAACTTCAGTCATAGCCATGTCAGCTTCACCCCCTGGTTCGGGTCGGATCTCACCAGCTTGCTGGTGATATGATGGGATTTTAAGCAGCGAAAATTGGGATTGAACAAATCCAATTTGGGAAAAACACAAAAAACACAACATGGTTTCAATGAATTGTTGTAAGCGGACATCTGCTGAAAGAAACACTGATTCTTACTACCCTCTCCCTCTCGCTATTGTAAATATAGTACTGTAGCTGTAGATAAATATAAAAAATATATATGTATCAAATAAATGTATATATATATTTATACAGAGAGAGAAAGAGATGATTTTTCTGTAAAATTAATACCCAAATATGATTCAATATGTTGATATCTTCCTGCTCCACCAGGGGAATCTAGGTGTTTAACCCTCGACAAACTGCAGTTTGTTCATGTTCCATAAGAGTTTGGGATCTTAAACAGAATCAAATACAGTGTTAATATAGCGCAGCATATCTCATGAAAACTCACGCAGGCATGCATCTATGTCAGCAGCATCTTTACACATTGACACGTGCTGCTGTCCAGGGATGTCCAGGGCCGGGTTCCGTAGCCAAGATCCCCCACTCTCATCATCACCAGTGGCTATATGACCTCACAACGGCATCCTGATGGTTTCCGGTGGGCACCCAAGATCGCTTCGATTTCTATGGTGCTTCTAATCCACAGACGAGATTCGGGATTGCGTGACAATCTAGGGTTGACAGCAACCAAAATTGTTGGGCACATAATTCAGTGTGATATACATGCAGATCCCCTTCCTCTAATGACTCTAATAGCAAATACCCCCCCGAAACCCGAGTAATCCTGGATTGGCCTTGGATCTATTCATTTTGGGTCCTTTAATTGGCAGGTATTCGATTTTGTATTGGCTTTTTGGATCCAATTTCAGGATGGTTAAACCATGTTAGCCCGAGTATTTTTGATGGTCAAACACCCATTGCCAATATTATATTCCTGTATATTCCTGTATATTCCTATATCATATCCTATTTTATCCATGCAAACATGCAATACGATTCAATGTTAGGAGGATGGGATTATCATTGATATCTCACGGGATTACTTATACATATGTGTTGTATCCCAGTATCCCATCATATCCCTATACAATACTAGTATAACTGCACAATACCATTTGATTTTAGGAGGATGGGATTTGTATCAAATATTTGGGTATATTATACCATGATTTACATTTTACACATTGCGAATTATTACAGTTTATCCCATTAGTCCATTATTCCCAGGATATATTTAGACATACGTCCCATATATCCCATTGCTACCTGATGCGATTAATGGCATACGTTCATGATTGTTCATGGTTATACCGCCCATTTATAATACAATTTCTGGATGGTGGATCCGATTGTGTATTACTACCACTTTCTAGCCCTTCCATAGGCCTTCTGATAGCTACCTCCAATAAATCGGTTCCTGACATGGCCATTGATTGGGCGCCAGGGCACTTTCTTCCGGCGCCAACGCTCCATCCTCCTCCACCAAGTGATCCCGCAAGCGCAGCACCACCAAGCGTTGCAGGATGCGTGGACCTGCCGGTGATTCCATGTGATTCCTGGGGGGATGGTCACCAGGCGGATTTTGCCTCTGCTGTAAATTGGAAAGGGAACATTTTACTAATTCTGGGTGATTTTCTGTTAAATCACTAAAACAGCTGCTGTTGATTAGATCTCTGATGTCTAGATGATTTACTAATTCTGGGTGATTTTCGATAGCGATGTTAGTTTACCAAAGGGTCGCCATGAAAACTGGTGAAACACTCTAACCAGCACGAACGGTTGTTTTGAATGGGATGTTTTTGGAAAATAACGGGATCTTGATATTCTTAATGAGAAATATATACGGATATTTAGTAAACGATCTGTGAACATGGCGAGTCTTAGATTACATACATCCCCTGCGCATTTCTTGGCTGGTCAGTAAGTATGGACCTACCCTTTCTGACAAAACAGTAGTGCATGAGAACAAACAATCAGGTTTCCCCTTCAAATGGGTTGCCTTTGGCATTCAATCAGATAAGCCTCCCATCTCTCCCATCCCACAACATGGGCCTAGCACCGTCTGTTGGGCGCCGCCAACAACGATGCCTGCCTCTAGGCCGGCAGAAGATGTGTATGAGATGATAGTTTTGGTGCTAATTTGTCAACGATAGAACAAACACACACATATGCATATGACAATTGATATCATATCAACACATTATATACATATATATATATACATATATTATACATATATATATATATGTTATATATTATATATATATTCAGTATCATCTATAATGTAAGTATCTATAGGTATTTATTTTCTGCATTGCGCCTGAGGAGCGCCAGTCTCAAAGGCGGACGCTCCCAAAGGGGGTGGAGCATTCGTAAACTTCAGGCGACCCCACTTCCTCGGCGCCACGGGAAGATCCACAACTTGACCAAAATTGGGTAACTCGCAATCCACATCAATTTCTATGATTTCCAGTGATTTCTACTGATTTTTGGACGTATATATTGATTTCTTTGTGTGTTTGTACAGTATATGTTTTCTCTTTTCTCTAGATCTATTATGATATGTTTCTACCTATCCCTCTATACACATGCACGCCAGGATACAAACAAAATCTGAGATACACATTGATCTTCACACAATTTCTGCAATGATTCGCCATCAACTGGTGACCGCTGTCAGCTGCCAAGCTGCAAAGTGTGCAGATTCAACCGTGTCACGCTCTGGTGGAGACCATTACCATGACCTATGGCGGCTACAACATACCACATCTTTCACACATTCCCTATACAGCCTTATACACTATTCAACTGATGCCAAGCACCAGGGTCTGTGAGTGTATTATTGCAATTTACTGCTCGCATCAATTTTTTCATTAAATCCAGGCATAAAACAGGAACAAAAAATATCAAAACCAGCCAGCGATCCAAAGGTGGATGTGAAGAGGTGCCTCCATGAACCAAGAGATGTCGACCCCAGCGCGCCACCCCAAAGCGCAAACGGGGCGCTGGCAGATCCTCTGCGGGACCCATCTGCCACCTGGGCCGCGGAGCACGGCATTCTGACAGACCATGGCTTTGGCCATGTTTGGCTACATCATGCTATATGGAGGTGTCCTAAAATGGGGGTACCCAATAATGGATGGTTTGAAATGGGAAATCCTATATCAAAATGAATGATTTGGAGGTACCTCCATTTTAGGAAACCTCCATAGGTACATGTCAGGCACTCTTCTGGCTGAAGAGATGTTATTTTTCTCACAACAACTTCTAAGCGTCTGGTTATATCCGCACATGGCACGCTTTAGGCATTGCCATGATCAGAGGTTCCAAAATTTGGGTGATAATGTTTCCAAGGCCTGTTACAGCCACGGGGACATCTTCAACTCTGGCAATTTGCCTGGCTTCTGAACACATAGATATATCAATAAGTAACTGGACTTGGATAATGAACATTTGTGTATATGCTTATACAGATATAAATATAGATATAGATAGATATAGATAGACAGAAAAATAGACAGACAAACAGATAGATAGATAGATAGATAGACAGATAGATAGATAGATAGGTAGATAGATCGATAGATCGATAGATCGATAGATAGATAGATAGACCGATAGATCGATAGATCGATAGATCGATCGATCCATCGATCGATCGATAGATAGAAAAGAAAGAAAAGAAAGAAAAGAAAAATTAGATGATAGATAGGTAGATAGATAGATAGATAGAGATAGATAGATAAAGATAGATAGAGATAGATAGAGATAGATAGAGATAGATAGAGATAGATAGAGATAGATAGAGATAGATAGAGATAGATAGAGATAGATAGAGATAGATAGAGATAGATAGAGATAGATAGAGATAGATAGAAGATAGATAGATAGATAGAGATAGATAAAGATAGAGATAGATAGAGATAGATAGAGATAGATAGAGATAGATATAGATAGAGATAGATAGAGATAGATATAGATAGATAGATAGATAGATATAGATAGATATAGATAGATAGATAGATAGATATAGATAGATAGATAGATAGATATAGATTAGATATAGATAGATAGATAGATAGATAGATAGATAGATATAGATAGATATAGATATAGATATAGATATAGATAGATATAGATAGATATAGATAGATATAGATAGATATAGATAGATATAGATAGATATAGATAGATATAGATAGATATAGATAGATATAGATAGATATAGATAGATATAGATAGATATAGATAGATATAGATAGATAGATAGATAGATATAGATAGATATAGATAGATATAGATAGATATATAGATAGATATAGATAGATATAGATAGATATAGATAGATATAGATAGATATAGATAGATATAGATAGATATAGATAGATATAGATAGATATAGATAGATATAGATAGATAGATAGATAGATAGACAGATAGATAGATAGATGGAATAGATAGATTAGATAGATTAGATAGATTAGATAGATAAAATAGATTACATAGATAGATTAGATAGATGGAATAGATAGAATAGATAGATTAGATAGATTAGATAGATTAGATAGATTAGATAGATAAGATAGATAAGAGAAGATAAAATAGAATAGAAAAAAAGATAGATAGATAGATAGATAGATAGGTAGATAGATAGATAGATAGATAGATAGATACATAAATACATAGATAGATAGATAGATAGATAGATAGATAGAGAGATAGAGAGATAGAGAGATAGAGAGATAGAGAGATAGAGAGATAGAGAGAGATAGAGAGGTAGAGAGATAGAGAAATAGAGAGATAGAGAGAGATATATATATATGTAGGTATATGGGCATATAGACATATATGGACAAATGGACATATATTTATAGATATAGTTCAAATTATGTATAGATATGTGAAGATATGTGTATATATATATATGTATAGATTTATCTAGAAAGGTATAGATATGTAATGATATGCATAGATATGTATAGGGATGTATACAGTAGATATACAAGAATGAACATATGGGCATTGTTTCCGATTCCCGTCTGAGCACTTGAAGTCATGAAGGTCCAACTGGTAGCCGCGCATGTCGGCCAAATGTCCACCTGCGCGAAGCGCGCAGTGCAAACACACCAGACATTTGGGGCCGGAAATGTTGGTATGCCCTCTCATTCTGTAGTGTTCTTCTTTAAGTGACAAAATATGATCACGTGGTGACTTTAAGATATCTTAAGAAAAAAACATGATCAGCTGGTGACTTTCAGAAGAAACATGATCACAAAGCCATGAAACTTGAGGTTTTCCGCCATTTTCAGAGCCGCCATGGCCTGCCAAGGGCTCGCAATGCTCACTGCTGCCACCAAAGGTGATCAGATAGTCCTTGCCATCCAAAAACCTAGAGGTTGGAGATGGTACGAGCCGCATGCTTCAGCAATGGGGAGCCAGACTTCCTGAGAACTTCCTGCCCTGCTCCTTATTTCTATATTTGTACCTTAGCCTTGCAGCATGCTGTGTCAACAAGTTCATAAACGCCTTGAACCTGGAGAAATGCCATGGTCCCAAAGCTGATTCATTCAGGGCCGTCATATGGGTGTAATGTGAACCTTCACCGATGGGCTTTGATTCAGTTTTAATATGTCTCAATAATATGAGTTTGTAGGAAATAAGGCACGATATGAAGTGGTAGGATGCCGAATCTCAGATACTCTGCGGAAATAAAACCTATAGCTGGGCAATTTGAACTCCCATTTGTGAGAAAACATGTTATTATTATACCACATCCTCCTATCCAAGATTAACCCTACCAAATGATCCGAATGGAGGCTGGAAGACTACTCTCCTCTTTAAAAAAATGCGATTCTCAGGGTCTTTTGTAAGTTGGGGTGACTGCAAAATAGCTTAAAACCATACCAACGCTTGGCCAGATTGTCTTCCATTCTATCTCCGTCATGTTGGATATTACCACTACCATCCACGCCCCACTCCCATCTCATGCCCACTTATATGATGTATGGTGGAATCCTAAATAGGGGTACCCAAAAATGGATGGTTCACACTGAAAAATCCTTTATTAAAATTGATAATTTGGGGGTACCCCCATTTTAGGAAACCACCATATCCCATCACTTCCCCAGATCTTCCGCTGCAGCTGTGTCACGATGTGTGGCTCACAGCAGCATGGAAGGATCGCCAGTCAGGGGCCAGGCCCCTCGTACGTATGGCTGACCAGGTGCAAGTGGTCAACTCCAAAACATACCTGGGCTCCACAGAATGTGGGCATTATGGCTGGGAATTTCCGTTCAAAGAATCAACCAACTTTCAGTGTATGTTTTCCCCCCAAGAATTAATATGATTATTGCATATCATTGCGATTTGGGCGTGTCCAAAAACGAGGTACATCCCAAAGTGGCAGCTTTAAAAGGGAAACATAATGATCATCTTCTGAAATTTTGGGCACACCATTTTCAGACAGATATAGACAAACGACTCATTAATGACATCAAGTCATTTTCCGCAGTGTGGTGACCCCTTGCAATGGATGGTTTGGTTCATATTTCCCTTCTAAACGGGATTGTTTGTGGTTAATGCTGCAATCCTTCAATAAACCCTTGATAAGCATGTACTTAACTACGAATAAGCCCTGAATATGCCCAATCATTATTTGAGGGGTCACCTTCCTAGCGTTTGAATCCCCATGACAGTACCCACTACTTACACCCAGTGGCACAAAGCTGCAACACGTTCGATCTTGAATGCGCTCGTACTCTTCTTCGGAGGTAGGGATGTCACCCCCAAAGACGCACACCTGGGTTGAAGGTTGGAACGCATCATCTAAAAAATGGGAAAGTTGCTATAGCACTACTCATCTACGGAAACTCATTGGGAGACAGGTCCCTGAGTTGGATGTCACCACGTGGAGGTCCCTTTCGCCTAGAAACCTTCTTACCATCGGCAAAGGAGGCACAAGCGAGGTTGTACATGTACTCAGGGATAGTGCCAAATGCCTGGCATAAGTTTGGATGCTGAAGCTGGAGATGCCAGCATGAAAAAAACGATCCGTGTGGATACTGCTGTGGATCCGTGTGAACATGTTATCTTACCCAAAAATGAACTAACATATTAAATCATAGTATAGCAAGACAGCAAGTTCATCAGAAACATTCAGAGACACCAATAAAAACATCACTTATGAACCCTTCACGCCACCCCGTGCGGCCTGTCGTTCTATCCATCGGATCTGAGATCCTGAGCCCCAACATCTTACCGATCTTACCGGGAAAACTGCGCGTGTCGTGCCACTTTTCCACTATGCGGGGACTGGGAAAATAACGTTCAAGTTACTACTTGCACACATTGAAGTGATGCCACGCTACGGCTTAATCCTCAGGTCGCTTCAAGAAATTCGAATTTGGCAATGGAGATGGCACCATGGAAATTCCAAGGACTACATGAGTGTTACCGAACACGCCCTAAGCCCTAAGCAAGCGCTTGGCAAACAGAAGCGGCTATGGCAGAAGTAAAAAGCGACCACCATCCCAAAAACCCACAAAACCCTGTAAATACCATGTGATCACTTGAACATGACTTGATTTTGCCCGGCAAATTCTATGGCAAAGTTGATCATAAAATGTGCACGGCGCAACGACGGCCATTTTTTTAGAACATGCTCCGCCGCCAGCGCGGTTTCCCACCCGCCGGGATGTTTAAGCATTTAGGGATTTGATTTAATCAGTAAAAATGCTGTTCATAGAGACTGCCAACAATAAACCAATTTCTGCCTGCCCCATTTCTACCAGTGAAACTACCAGGTGTGTTGCTTATGAAGTTTTCCTGGGTCAAGCGTGCTTAAAATCCATCAATATTCTTCGGCACTTTTGGAAAGCATTTTAGCATGAAAAACTAGAGGTTTCACCGACAACAAACTAGCAATTGTGAGTATATGTTACAGAAGAAAAATCCCATTGACCATTGACCCCAAGTTTTTTCAAAACCCACATAGCAGTGGTGACAATGTCTTGGCCACCATGTGATATCATAGTATCAATGAACTAAACTAAACCCAATAGTAGACCAGCCCCGAGATTACCACGAATGTGTTTTGTGTTTTTATGGTGTTGGGTTTGCACACATTACCCTTATATATATATATACACATCCCGATTATATCCCTATTAATGTTCAGCAACATTCCATTAACAATTCAATTCTCATCCCCTTTACCTCCTTATGATAAATATTTAACATCAATATCTTTTGTTATTGAGATTTTCGAATCAAATCCGATACCCCCCGTTGACTAACATTGTTTAAAGTTCATAATATTAAAATCGTCCTATTACATGGGTCATTAAATGTCACCACACTGAACATCACCCAACCATGAGGTATCTCATCTATAATTGCCATTCAAAGGTGATGTCCAATAGCCCCAAAATGGGACATTTACCAATCCCTGTATTAAATTCCAAAAATGTATATCCCATGAACTCTCCATTGGTAATCGCAACCTTGCAACGTTCGCAGCCAAGGCTCCATCGTCCTTGGTGACCTGCAGGAACATCAAGCGCCGCATGGCCGGGCGCGGCGTTCCTAGCCTGGCGATGCCAACTGATTTCTTGAAAATGTATTTAATAGAAGATTTGTATATCTGTATGTAGGTAGGTAGGTAGGTAGGTATGTAGAAATGGTGTATATATATATATATATATGCTAGATGTATGGTAGGTGTGTATGGTATGTATGGTATGTATGGTATGTATGTATGGTATGGTATGTACGGTATGTATGGTATGTATGGTATGTATGTTATGTATGGTATGTATGGTATGGTATGGTATAGTATGGTATGGTATGTAAGTATGTATTTCTGTATGTCTGTATGTCTGTATGTCTGTATGTGTGTATGTGTGTATATGTGTATGTGTGTGTGTGCGTGTGCGTGTGTGTGTGTGCGTGTCTTCGTGTCTGCGTGTCTGCGTGTGTGCGTGTGTGCGTGTGTGTGCGTGTGTGTGAGTGTGCGTGTGTGCGTGTGTGCGTGTCTGCGTGTCTGCGTGTATGCGTGTATGCGTGTATGCGGGTATGGATGTCTGTATGTCTAAATGTCTGTATGTCTGTAAGTCTGTCTGTCTGCATGTCTGTATGTCTGTAAGTCTGTCTGTCTGCATGTTTGTCTGTCTGTCTGTATGTCTGTATGTCTGTATGCCTGTATGCCTGTATGTCTGTATGTCTGTATGTCTGTATGTCTGTATGGGTGTATGTATGTATGGATGTATGTTTGTATGTATGTATGTTTGTATGTATGTATGTATGTAATGTATGTAATGTATGTAATGTATGTAATGTATGTAATGTATGTAATGGATGTAATGCATGTAATGCATGTAATGCATGTAATGCATGTAATGCATGAAATGCATGTAATGCATGTAATGTATGTAATGTATGTAATGTATGTAATGCATGTAATGCATGTATATAATGTATGTAATGTATGCAATGTATGCAATGTATGCAATGTATCTAATGTATCTAATGTATGTATTGTATGTATTGTATGTATTGTATGTATTCTATGTATTGTATGCATTGTATGCATTGTATGTATTGTATGTATTGTATGTATTGCATGTATTGTATGTATTGTATGTATTGTATGTATTGTATGTATTGTATGTATTGTATGTATTGTATGTATTGTATGTATTGTATGTATTGTATGTATGCATGTATGCATGTATGCATGTATGCATGTCTGCATGTCTGCATGTCTGCATGTCTGCACGTCTGCACGTCTGCATGTCTGGATGTCTGGATGTCTGGATGTCTGTATGTCTGTATGTCTGTATGTCTGTATGTCTGTATGTCTGTCTGTCTGTCTGTCTGTCTGTATGTATGTATGTATGTATGTATGTATGTCCGTCTGCCCGTCTGCCTGCCTGCCTGTCTGCCTGTCTGTACATACATACGTACGTATGTATGTATGTGTCTATGCGTCTATGTGTGTATGTGCGTATGTGGGTGTGCGTGTATGTGTGTATGGGTGTATGCGTGTATGTGTGTATGCGTGTATGCGTGTATGCGTGTACTGTATGCGTGTATGCGTGTATGTATGTATGCATGTTATGTAATGTAATGTACTGTACTGTAACGTAATGTAATGTAATGTATGTATGTATGTATGTATATGTGTGTGTATTTACATTTTAGTGATTATTTGTGTATGTATGTTGTGCGTACCTGTTACCTACTATATATATATATATATATACATGCAGGTATAGTTCAGTCAAGAGTTCTTGACAGTGCTTAAGTAAATTGCCATCGATTTCAGAGAAGTTGTCATCGTTCGCAATGTTGCACCAGCCTAATAACGTCCGTGTTCAACCTCTGTGGAATGGACTGCCTCTCAATGGCGAACTCTTAGTCGAACTATACTGATACACACATATATATATATATATATAATTCTATATATATATATAACACAGAAGACGAAAAAAGGCATACATATATGTCATATGACATGTATAAACTTACTCTTAGATATAGTCCCATCACCCCAGAAACCCATGGTGAAAGCAGCGTGGGCGCCTGGGCGCTCGGGTATTCGCATCATGGCCCCCCAGCACCAAAATGGCTCCAGGGAATGCCTAGGCCCAAACGGGCTGGAATTTGCAGCAGAATGAGATTTAATATGATTTAATTCATGTGACTCAATCATTCCAAACATGCTAGAAATCTATAGGAAAAATATAGAAATCATTTCAAGGTCGAAAGAGGGCGGCCTACGTTTCCTATCAGAAAATGAGAGGCGAGCAGAACAATGGGTGATTCCTGGTGATCCAATGCAGTACGTAAGTATGTCCACATGCTCTCGGCTTGTCTCATAAGTCCATGGCAGCGAACAGCCTTGAAGTAACGACTGTAGCTGCAACGAGGTCTGCATGGAGACATCACGTGATATCACGTGCCCAGACCAAATCATTAGCAGTCAGACTCTTCCCCCTTTCAGACACGGAAAACCCTG
The DNA here is from genome assembly GCA_947184155.2 of Cladocopium goreaui. NCBI lineage: Eukaryota > Dinophyceae > Suessiales > Symbiodiniaceae > Cladocopium > Cladocopium goreaui. The sequence continues at coordinate 139,212 of CAMXCT020001083.1, forward strand.
AGGTGGGAGAGGTCATAAAAAGAAGTGACGAATAACCAAGCTTCTCTACACTCAAAGGTCTTGCAGTTCTCCAAGAATGGAACTATTCCAGCCATGATCGTTTGAGCTGTTGGACATGCTCTTCTCCTCATAGTTCTGGATCCGTTGAGATGCAACGACACATTTCCCATTTGGATGCACCGTGGAATTTGATGGAATCAACACGTTCAGCTAGCAGGACCTGGCTTATATCCCATTCGAAGTGAGTTTAACATCATTGCCATGAATCATTGCTATAATATTATGATACTATACTTAGTATATATTATATATATATCCTCTCAATCCCTCATAACTGGGGTATGGTCTTTTTTTCGCCATTTCATTCACCATCCCCATGGCCCCGTCGGCGAAGCTTCCGCATCCTGTGGCAGGGAGTTGGGCATCACCACGCAGCTGGCATGACGCATGCGCTGCAGCGGCTTCAGGGAATCCTCTGTCAGCGTGGGGCGAAGGATCTGGCGATTCTGCAGGTTGATGACGGTCACCTGGCAGTTGCGAAGAGTCATGGAAACTCACTTGCCCTCTGCTAAAGAAAAACATGGTATTTTGATGTGTGTTGATATTAGTTCGCGGATTTGTCCATGCTGTCACATATGCATTCATAATACATATATAATATCAATTACAGTAAAATAATTTATGGTCAGTGCCGGAATTATAGAACGGAAGTTGAGGAGGACGAAGGTACGGTTATTTACCGTACCCTGTTGTTCTATAATTCTGTTTTCCTCGGAAGGTATGAAAAAAAAATGTATCTGATCTTCCTCCTAATTTTTTTTCGTCGTTCTATAATTCTTGTCGGAGCGCTGTTGTTCTATAATTCTGTTTTCCCCCATTTTTCTCACATTTCCCATTTTCGTTCTATAATTAATTTTCCCCGGGCCCCGTTCTATAATTAATTTTTCCGTCGAACGGAAAAATTAATTATAGAACGGAAAAATTAATTATAGAATTATAGAACCTCTTCCGGGGTCCCAGAAATCCTATAAAATCACATGAAATCTAAGAAAATCACCGTGAAATCCCATAAAATTACCATGAAATCCCATAAAATCACCATGAAATCTTATAAAAGCACCATGAAATCTAAGAAAATCACCTGGTAAATGTGGGAAAAATGGGGGAAAACAGAATTATAGAACGGAAGTTGAGGAGTACGAAGGTACGGTTATTTACCGTACCCTGTTGTTCTATAATTCTGTTTTCCTCGGAAGGTAGAAAAAAAACGTATCTGAATTTACTCCTAACTTTTTTCGTCGTTCTATAATTCTTGTCGGAGCGCTGTTGTTCTATAATTCTGTTTTCCCCATTTTTCCCACATTTCCCTCATTTTATCATCATTTCCTCATCAAATCCTCATTTCCTATTTTATCCTCATTTTATCCTCATTTTATCCTCGTTTCCTCATCAAATCTTCTTTTTCCTCATCATTTATCCTCATCAAATCTTCATTTTATCTGCATTTTATCTTCATTTCCTCATCAAATCCTCATTAAATCCTCATTAAATCTTCATTTTATAGATTGTATATGTACAAATATGCAGTAAATATCATGTCAGTGCCAGAAATTATAGAACGGAGCCAGGAGGACAAAAGTACGGTAAAATACCGTACCTTTGTCCTCCTCCCCGTTCTATAATTAAATTTCCCGACTCCGCTCCGAATCGGAACCCGGAGGAGGACAAAGGTACGGTATTTTACCGTACTTTTGTCCTCCTGGCTCCGTTCTATAATTCTGGCACTGGAAAAATTAATTATAGAATTATAGAACCTCTTCCGGGGTCCCAGAAATCCTATAAAATCAGCATGAAATCTAAGAAAATCACCGTGAAATCCCATAAAATTACCATGAAATCCCATAAAATCACCATGAAATCTTATAAAAGCACCATGAAATCTAAGAAAATCACCTGGTAAATGTGGGAAAAATGGGGGAAAACAGAATTATAGAACGGAAGTTGAGGAGTACGAAGGTACGGTTATTTACCGTACCCTGTTGTTCTATAATTCTGTTTTCCTCGGAAGGTAGAAAAAAAACGTATCTGAATTTACTCCTAACTTTTTTCGTCGTTCTATAATTCTTGTCGGAGCGCTGTTGTTCTATAATTCTGTTTTCCCCAATTTTTCCCACATTTCCCTCATTTTATCATCATTTCCTCATCAAATCCTCATTTTATCTTCATTTTATCCTCATTTTATCCTCATTTTATCCTCGTTTCCTCATCAAATCTTCATTTCATCTGCATTTTATCTTCACCTCATCAAATCCTCATTAAATCCTCATTAAATCTTCATTTTATAGATTGTATATGTACAAATATGCAGTAAATATCATGTCAGTGCCAGAAATTATAGAACGGAGCCAGGAGGACAAAAGTACGGTAAAATACCGTCCCTTTGTCCTCCTCCCCGTTCTATAATTAAATTTCCCGACTCCGCTCCGAATCGGAACCCGGAGGAGGACAAAGGTACGGTATTTTACCGTACTTTTGTCCTCCTGGCTCCGTTCTATAATTCTAGCACTGACTGTATAATTACAGGGTTTTCAACGAGCTGGCAGGCTGGCAGAAGGAGGAAGAAGGAAGAAGGAAGAAGGAGTTGCACCTTTTATTAAAATCTAGATGCCCTCAGCCCTTTTGCCAACGAAACTCCGCACAAACAAATTACAGTTTCCTCAAATACATGTTTCCAACAAAAAGCACATACCTAAAACACAACGGATTTGCCAGCAAAAGTGACCAATGAGCAAATAAAACATAACGATATCTCGGCTACTCATTCTTTCTCCCAGCGGAACTCCCGCTAGGCATGCAACAGGCACACCTCAATAAAGATAGGTCTGTGTTTAGAATTTTGATGCCCATGTCACCACTTCTATGTCATTTTGCGAATTTAAAATCATGAAAGTCCGAATTGTCTCTCTCTCTCTCTCTCTCTCCCCCCATCGAGTGACTGCCAGAGGCAGGGGCGAGCATGCGGTCATCAAGCACAGAGTCAACATCGTGACTTCGCGCATGTGACGAATTGAGGGGCGCTCTAGTTTTAAGACAAACCTAAGCTCAGTACTGGTTGTGGCTCATAAATGGGGCACCCACCAACCTCACAAATGTGGTCATTTTGGCAGTAAATCAATTTGTTGGTGACTGTTGGTGGTGACCCGTATTCAAATTATCTAAAAAACTACGGCTCTTTGGTTCCCGAAATCAGGGACTCAAAGCCAAAATTATTAACCTCTGCTAAACGTTTACATAGCTATGGAAAATCACCACCATTTTCTAGCTGGGTAAATCATGGGTAAATCCACTATTTCAATAGCTATTTTCAATAGCTATTTTCAATAGCTATTTTCAATAGCTATTTTGACATAACCAGAGGGTCCACGACGTCCACGTTTTTTTTTTCCGCATGGACTCCATGGACCATCAAGATCAACGGGATATACTGGGGTGCCCCAATGGCTGCCACAATCCGAAGTTGGCCAAGGGGAGCATCGTGCTAGGAACAAAAATATTGGGGATAAAACTACGAGTAATAACATCCCTATACGAACAATAGCCGATAGCCAATTATAATAACTCATGTAAAACATTGTAAAACTATATTTTACCATGTCAGGTATGGCATGTGATAAATTCAACAAACAAATGCATCGCATCACCTATGTCTTGCTGTCACTGACAATGAAAAGCAAGAACTCAGCAGTCCAGGCCTTTGAACTGTCGCGGTGAACATTCACTTCAACGATACACGAATCCAAGAATTGGATGATGAGACAATTTACATAAAATCCTGATGGTGAAAACCATGGCTTCCTGCCGAATTTCACTCAAATAAATCCAACAGTCTCTTTGCAAGCAAAGTGACGTGAACAATATCGTCTGGCTGCAGGGAGTTGCGCATGCCACCAATCCTCAAATCATGAACAACATGTTCCCGATGAGTTCTTCATAAACCTTCAAAAACATTGATTAATAAGGCTATAGGGTTTACAAAATTTGGGCACCAACGGGCCCACTAAACTGGTCATGTTGAGCACATTTATTTAAATGCCAAAAAAAACCCAAACATCATAAACATCACCATCCATTTTCAGGCATATGCAGAGGCATCGTCATAATATGTCATAATATGTCACAACACCTCGCAAGCAAAGCTGAGCATCTGGATCACTAAAGGTCCTAAGGTTTCAGAGCTGTGGCCCGACATGCAAAGGAGCTCCGTGGACCTAGGCGATCCGCGCACCAAGTCACAGGGTAGGCTACTTGCAGCACATTAATCATTGAACACCAAGACAAACGCAAGGTTAATCGGTTAATCCCTCGACTCCTAGATATACCTCCCAGAAAGATTCAGAAAGCCAGTTCAATTAGCCCGGGGGCCCCAATTGGGCTATAGGGCTAGTTTTTTGGCCAGGAGCACTCGCTCCGTTGAAGCTCAGGCACTGGTTCCGAGATCCTTCTCCTTCCGCCTCATTCTGTAAAGACATCAACAAACTGCGCCGCAAGCGATGGTCGTAGCAAAAGTCCTGAGCCAGGACCGAGCGCCACAGCACCAAGGACAGTTCAACTATGCAAGAACAGCAAGAGAAGAATGTGGTGATGTGGACCAATCAAAATGGGAACGTCCAGCTGTTCATCCCAGGTCCTCGCAACTCCAAGCTGCGCGAAAAAGGCGCCGATAGAACTCCGCTGTGGAACCTCGGCGATCTGCCCAGCAATCGAAACAGATTGCTAAACAAAGAAACAGTTGATAAATGTTGATAAACAGGCACTGGAAAACACTGGAAAACAAGCCTGCTTAAATTACAGGTCTCAGTGATTGTTTTTTGCCATGACAAATAAACAGTGTTCAAAAGCCCTGCCATTCCTTTGTACAATAACTTGAGTCCCGGACCTAGCGTCGAACCTCGGCGCTTCGGTGCAGGTCAGAAATTAAGATCTTGAGATCTGCAACCAGCAAACATTGGGATTTATGGATGACATGTCGAGATTCTGGGATTCAGGATTTCAATGTTTTGATTTAAGGCAAAAGTTTCACACATCATGGTGTTTTCCATGGTGTTTACCCTTAACTGCCTTTAACTACAGGGGTTGTTTCACATCTTTCCATCACCCCATTCTGGCAAGACGACACGCCCATGATCATATCTCAGGATATCCATGTGCTTTGACACCTGTGCACATATGTATACATATAAATAAATAAATGTATATATATATCATATATATATACATATGTATCTACCATGTATATATATTATATATAATTATACACATTAATCATTAATCATTATATGAGTGCATATAGATATCAGAGAGATAATGCGTATCTGCATATCCCACAGAACATGTTTCATCCAAACAAGACATTCTCAATGAAATTTCATCAGGCCTCAGCATCCTCAGCCCCTTCTTTTTCAAGGGGCTGGACGACCAGCTCGCTTCATGTAGCATTAGCGTGGTGTCACCCAGCAGGAAGGAGCACAAACCCTAGGGACAGTTGGCTATGGAATCCACCGAAACAATATCTGGTTGGTGGTGCAATAACCATCTTGAAAAATATGAGTTCGTCAATGGGAAGGATGATCCCATATATGATCATATACGAAATGGAAAATAAAGTTAAACCACCAACCAGATATGTTTTGTTTTTTGAATAGCGCAAGAAAATGATCGGCCTACTGTTCAAGTCTACCACATTCCCATTGGAGTCCACAGTGGCCCTTAGGTCCATCGCCTTCCACAACTCCTTGGAGTTCCTAGCCCGATGATAGAAATCTGAGCAGCTGCTGCCCAGCTCCTCGCGGCAATGGCCCATGATATCCAATGTCATGGTTCTGTGCTTATGGGGAACATGATGAAATCTCACTCGCGCTTCTGATCGGTTCTGGGATGTTGCAGGAAACTCATGAATGTCAATGCATGGCCATGGGAAACCTGATGCCATACATCAGACTTGATTTGTGTGGTAAAGTACGCAGAGTCAAATTGGCAAGATCAAATTAGTGAACAAAACGCGATCTGCAGCACACTACCATGGCAGTAGCATATGCCAGTGACAACGGATACAACATGCCAACCTCATTCCTAATATACTTGTGTGGCACTCCCTGTCATAACCCCTAAACAACAACTGTCATGAGCAGTCCAGGTCAAAGTCAAATATTTGATGCTTCAATGCCCACTATCATTGTTTTGCTAACGGTTCACATTTAGATAGACAAATAAAAAGAAATCATAGACAAACAAACAGAAAAACAAAGCAATCGAAAACGGAAAAGGAAAAAGTAAGGAAAATAACGCTGGCGTTCAGAATTTTGACGCGAAAAACACCAAAACAGCATCCGCCACAAAATGAGCAGCCCTTACCAAAAACAAACTGATCATGTTCTTGAGAAATTGGTATATCAAAAACAGTAACAAACTAGGCACGTACCGGAACAAACCAATACACACCACACCCATATAGTATAGGCAATCTTTGATACGTGCGTCAAACACATGCATTTTACAAACGATGCAGGAATATATAATTAATGAGTAATACATGCTATACATTTATACATATATATATATATATTTATATTTATATATTTAAATATTTATATATTGATAAATTTATATATATATACATATATATATTACATTATATATATAATATATATATATAAATAATATATATGTGTATCCATATTTATTTTTATTGAAGTATTATAAATATATATAAATATATATATATATATATTAAATAGATAGTTACTATATATATATATATATATGATAATTACTATATATATATATATATATAAAATATATGTGCGTGTACACCGTTATAACAAACGGTTTAGTTCTATATATCGCACTCGTACAATTCTCATAAAGCAGGGGGCAGAGGTGCCCATGTCACTTCCTCTTCCAACGAAGCTGGGTGACATGTGGTAAGGATATAGGTCAGGGACGCCTGACCTACGTACCTGCTATGGTTTAAACTGTTGACCTTCTGTTTCTGTTCATGAGCTGTACGTTGTTTCTTCGATCGCGATTCCGTGTCCGTTGCCACACTACTGCCAGGTAACACAGGAAAGCAGGCGAAACCTATGACATCATTAAAACGTTCCACTCACCATTGCCCCACAGTGTGTTACGGGTGTTTGACCTCAATTGGTCGCACCGTCGGTTGGTTTCGACCAATCAAAAAGTTATGAGCGGGCATTTTCCCGTATTCAGAGTGGAGCATGAATCTCCGAAGCCGTATGCACTTCGAGTGCATCTCAAGCGTCATCTGACGAAGTCAAGATTTTATACTGTAAAATCCAATCGAAGCAGCCATAAGGCGAAGAAGCCATAAGGCAGAAGTGTCGTCCAATTAGGACAAAGTAGACATAAGTCGAAGTTCTCTGCACCACGGGTGCAATACAAGTGCTTTTTGGTCTGACTCTCAGCAATCCAAATAATAGCATTTTCACCTCACTCGTCATCGTCATCAGGTTCTTTTTGGGCCATGTTTTCATTCTCTTAGGCAGGCTCCTTAGGTTTGTTTTACCAGGTATAGAACATGGTTCAACGTTTTGTTTCTCACATCACTCGTCATCGTCATCAGGTTCTTTTTAGGCCATGTATTCATTCTCTTAGGCAGGCTCCTTCGGTTACATTTACTAGGTATAGAACATGGTTCAACATTTTGTTTCTCACATCGCTCATCATCGTCATCAGGTTCTGTTTAGGTCATGTATTCAGTCTCTTAAAGGCAGGCTCCTTAGGTTACATTTACTAGGTAAAAAACAATCTTGTGCATCGTCTCAACTTTGAACTAAAACGTAACGCAATTGCACACGCACTTTTGTGCAATGTCAGGATTTACGACTTATAGAACATGGTTTCACATGTTGTTTCTCACATCATTCGTCATCGTCATTAAGTTCTTTTTAGGCCAGGTATTCATTCTCTGAGGCAGGCTCCTTAGGTTAGGGTTTCTAGGTACAAAATTGGCGCTTTGCGGTCTTGCCCCATTTCGGGGCCAGTGTGTGTGTACACCGTTATAACAAACGGTTTAGTTCTATATATCGCACTCGTACAACTCTCATAAAGCAGGGGGCAGAGGTGCCCATGTCACTTCCTCTGCCAACGAAGCTGGGTGACATGTGGTAAGGATATAGGTCAGGGACGCCTGACCTACGTACCTGCTATGGTTTAAACTGTTGACCTTCTGTTTCTGTTCATGAGCTGTACGTTGCTTCTTCGATCGCGATTCCGTGTCCGTTGCAACAATACTGCCAGGTAACCCAGGAAAGCAGGCGAAACCTATGACATCATTAAAACGTTCCACCCACCATTACCCCACAGTGTGTAAATCCGATGTCCAATTCCCCTCAAAACAGTCCAGCAAAGGCCGGGCAGGAAGAAAGCGACAAATTCGCACGAGCGCATCTTCATTCAGAACCTGCAGGACCCACAGCTCAATGGCGCGCCATCGCAACAGCTCAACGCGTTTGTCTCAAGTATTTTATGACAATTCTATAGAGGGATATAGAGGGGGACATACTATGCACATTGGATTTCTATGGATTTTGCTCTTCAAGATTTTGAGACAACCCTCGTAGAATTCACGGATCCGATCTTATTGATGGTTTCAACATGTTCCAAGCCACCCCGGAAATGTGAATCAAGGAGGATTATCATCCCCCGAGAAAACGGCAACCATGATGACCTCATGGCGAACAACTTTTTCCGCTAACAACAAAGCCCAGGCAACGACCAGATGAGCACTTGCGCAGCAACAAAAACAAACAAAAACAACAAGATACAACAACGAATTGCATCAAGTTTGGTTTTCAATATTCAACACTTCACCACATGAAGATTAGTGATAAAACAAACTAAACAAGTGTACCAGGGCACCAGGGTAATGTCCATGAGACCCACCCCAAAAAAAGAAACTTCTGCAGCATGTAATCGTTTCATCTGGTGATCCTGGTGGTTCGGAAAATACTTTGAGGAGAGCCCTCAAAATTGACCAAGTTCCTGAGACCCTTTGATTTCTGGACTCTTCAGCTGGACTACTGAAGCCATATTTTTCTATTTTTCTTGCGCCGGGGTCCAGTGAACGTGGCCGTTCTGAACTGGATATTTGAAGGTCCACAGGCTGCCATTCAAGTCAACTTCCCAAAAGATCTACAGAGAATCAGTAATACTGTCGTAAGCCCATCAAGTCTACTTCCAACAACTCCATTTGCGGAAAAACATGTAGCACCTATGGCAACAGCCACAAAATATCCAGATTCGCAAAACACTGCTGGCACTCTGGCTTTGCCATTTGCCAAGGCAGCTCCGTGCGCCGTTACGCCCTGTGCCAACAAAAACAGGGACGTGCAGAATGTGTCAGAATCTGGTCGTAGTGGGGAGCCTCTGGCAACATCCCAATGAATTGCTGGGGGCACATGTGGGTGCGTCCGAAAATGGGGTATGTACCCTAATATATGGTCATTATTGGTCATTTATATACTGGAGGACATTGTTGATTAACCGTCAAATTTTGCTTGCAAACCCGAAGTAAGTTGGTGAGAACGATTTCACAACATAGCCATAGCAGCGAATGAAATATGCAAACACGAAATAAATAACCAATCAACCAAACACCGATTCGTACAACCAGTCGTATTGCATACAGGTGCCTAGTTGATAGAAGCTAACAGACAAAGTAGCCCGTATCCCTTAATATGCATCCCTATGATAAAGCACAAAATACTTGAATATTCAATGTTTGAACATATTTGAATGGTCATTGAAATGATTGTGCAATGTTCTGCAACATGTGTATGCATTTGTTTCTCCCATTCAGTCATACTTTTCGTAGGTACCTGCAAACGATTCCCTCTTGAATTGGGTCGTGTTTAGTCTTGTCCAATGCTCAGCCACTGATTCAATGAATGCTTTCCATGGTCATAGGAGTTGGCTGCAGTCATTGTGTTTGTATCCCACAATGGTTTTATATCTTTTTTTGGGCGGTGATTTGCCTTTTGGAGGTAGGCAACCCTTGGCCATGCCGCAATGCTCTGGTGGATTTGCCGAGTTTTGCATCCATTGTCATGGTTGTATGTAGTGCATTTTATATTGTAAGACGTGTTGTGTTCATAGGTTTCGATATAGCCACGATTGTGTGTTTTCTGTGTGCACCATCAGAGGTGTAAAACTCATGTGATTCTTCAACTTGCGATCTTCGTCTCATTTACCAGTGAAGTTCAGCAGGGGGTGGGGATACATAGCCTGATCAGCCATGCATACTTGATTTTTCCGACACACATCGTCATTTGCAATCTCCTTCCATTCCACACTGCATGGTTCCCGCTATCTGGGCTTGTCAGTACATGGTATTTTGGCGATGTATGTAGTTATTTCGGACGGTGTTTCGGACTTTGTCATGAAGAACGTATTCCTTTGTTTTGGAACTTTGTCTACCTAAAATTGTCTTCTTAGGCGCGGTAGTTTCTGCAGGACAAACACTGCGATCAATTCCCAACAAATCACTGTTGTATTTGTTCATATCGTATCTGTTATTGTTTTGAGATATGTGTCAATTTTGAAGATCACCGGTTGTCAAACGCGCAAGACCATGCAGTGGCAACAGAGTCAAGTGCCCAGCATGTCTCTGTGATTCAAACCTATCTGCACGTAAATCTTACATCATATGTAAATTTATTGTTATTCATATGTTCACAATTGCGTAAGTTCTGCGCATGTATCTCTATATATTAATAATTATATATATACATACAACTTATACTTGGTACGGTATGCGCACAGAGTTACAAACACTATTTAAGGGAATATTTCAACCTGAAACCATGGTTATGGTTTTCACCCATGTTCACCCTTGCCGGTTTTCAGGACCCTTTTTAAACATTTTTTGACATGCTTGCTTTGCACTTGAAAACTTGCTGTATTGATGTTCAGTTGTGAATGTGTTGTTTGGGGTGTGGGTGAGTGGGTTGTTGAGTGGGTTGTTGAGTGGGTTGGTTGGGGGAGTGGTACAGTATCAACGTTCGGAAAGAGTTGCTTGATGTTGCTCACATTCCTGATGACGAGTTGCTTACGTTACCAATGATACGTTGTCAATGGGGTGTGTAGATCTGATGTTGTGACTACAGGTGTGGAAGTCGGGTTATGGATGGTCTGATGCTACTTGGACAAAATCTCGTGGAAGCAACGGTGTTGATTGCTTGTTTAATGGTCGGATTTTTTTTGTTCAAAGTACTTGTATGGTGTTGATGTGTTTGTTTGAATAACTATGACAAAACTTGGCGGAATTTGCGGTGCTGAGGTTTGTTTAGTGCATTGATTGATAACATTCCGTCAGAGTTATGTTCTCGATGTTGATTCATGTCTTGTCCTTCGGTTGAAACGTGTGGCTGCCAAAAGTGACACTGTGCAAAACCACAAACAAGAAGAATTGAACATGTGGACCAACAATAGAAAAAACACACATCAAAAATTGTTGTAATTCTGTTGGAGAAAGTAAGGTCATTTTGACTGCCCCTACAAACACGCAAAACAAACATTCGCACATAAAATGAGGTCATAATTAGGTCCAGTTTTATCCCCCAACTTATATCAAATATTATCAAATTATATGACGTTCCCATTAAATCCGATTCTATAAATCCAAATTAAATATAATCGGATTCAATGGTAAATTATATAAATCCCATTAAAATCCGAATATATAAATCCCATTAAATCCAAATTAAATCCCCCTTAAATCTCATTTCCTTTTTGGTTGTCCCAGCAGTTCTGCGATTCGCATTAGGCATCTGACCCTGGCCTAATACGACACTGCGAAGAGTTCCTCGCACCTGTTGCCTGGGAATATGGAACAGTTGGCGGATCAACCAAGGGATATGATTTGAAGTGATAATATTGATATTATATAATTATATAGTTATATATAACGATAATCAATATATGATAATAACCAATATAACAAGATATGAAAATATGTAAATTATGCATGTATATATGAATATGAAAACATTGATCATATATGTATTGATATGTCTTGATATGTGGTAAACTTTACGTGGTAAACAAAAAGAAGAAACCTACCATATCTGGGGACAATGTTTACCACCCATTGCATGTCATGGGGATAGGTTGTGAAATTGGACTTTCCACATGACATGCAATATTCACCAACATTTGCCCGTTCCAATAGTGTTATAAGATTAAACAAGTACCCGCCGGTAACTGTTCCATAGATGGACCATCTGGGTATATTAAAGATATGTATATTGTAGATTGTAGACATCTATGTAGTAGAGGATACATATTATTTTGCACACAGTGATGGATACATGACATGAAATACATGTACAAACAGAAATGGGAGGCAGAACATTAATGATAATCAGCGATCACAATGTCATGCGACAATGTATGTACAGCACATGATTGATTGTACTCAACATTATTCAACCACCAACTACGTTATATATACAGTGTATGTATACCCGAAGGAAGTTTAGAAGTCAAACTTCCGACAATATGGACAGATGAAAAGCAGAGCAGGGCAGAGGCAGAGAGAAGAGAAAGATTAGAAGAGAGAAGGTCAGAAGAGAAAGAGTCAGAAGAAAGAAGATGCAGATGCGCGAAAAGGTAGGAAAGTCGCGAAACACTGTGTTTTTCCAATGATTTGGGGCTCCGGAGGGTCGAAAAGTAACTCGCTAAAGCGGCGGGTGCCGAGCCAGCTGGCCAGATGAGAGATGAAAAATTGCACGCCGTTGTGGTGCGAAGCACATTTCGAAGTGAAAATGTACACAGCACACCATGGTCGGAGCACTTTTGGAAGTTGCGATGTCGAAAAAGTGCACGCCGTTGTGGGACCACTTTTGGAAGTTGAGATGTTGAAAAAGTGCATGCCGTTGTGGCGCGAAGCACATTTCCAAGTCAAAATGTACAAAACACCTCAGTGTCGGACGACTTTTGGAAGTTGAGATGTCGAAAAAGTGCACGTCGTTGTGGCGCGAAGCACATTTCGAAGTCAAAATGTCAAAAGCACATAAAAACACTAGGGGTTCGAACCACTTTTGGAGGTTCAGATGTCGAAAAAGTGCACGCCGTTGTGGCGCGAAGCACATTTCCAAGTCAACATGTACAAAACACACCATTCTCGGACCACTTTTGGAAGTTGCGATGTTGAAAAAGTGCACGCCGTTGTGGCGCGAAGCACATTTGGAAGTCAAAATGTTAAAAAT
>CAMXCT020001083.1:155000-180852 GCA_947184155.2 Cladocopium goreaui
TTCTATCATCTCAAAACAAAACATCATCCACAGGGGTTGCGCAGGTTCATCCATCTCCCTCTCTGCCAAGCAGCGTTTTAACCTGAGCGGTTTTGAGTCCAGGGTTGGTCCTGGTATTGGACCAGTATTGGATCTACCCTTTGGCATCTAAAAATGGATGATCCTCTGGTAATCCGACAGTTTGCTATGGAAAATGCATGACAATGGCCTGTCTGTAGATGATTTACCTAGATTTACCTATTCGAAATGGTGGTTTCCCATAGCTGTATGAGGCTACCAAAGGGTATCACTCGCAGGTGTTCTCTCAATATTTCCAAGGCAAAACTGAGAAATTGACAACCTTTGCGCCATCAAAATGTGCTGGGAAAATCTAAAAAAAGCACATGCATGAAGCATAAGCATGGTGGTAACCCCAATAAGTTGAGATATATAGTAACCCCTTAGGCTATGTATTCAAAACACACACAAACACACACATATAATACATATATATATATGATATATGCATCTATATATACGTATATGCATCTATATATATATGTATATATATATGTATATTATATTATATATATATATATATGTGTGTTATATATGGCCGGGCCATATACCAGCTTATTTTGTGGATCTGCGCCCCCAAGGATCCCGCACGGGATTTCCTCATCCCACCGCAGCTCAACGGCCAAGCATCAAGTGCTTCATGGCTTCATCGTCGGGGGAATGCATCTGTCTGGAATAAGATGGTCCAAATTCCCTGGGCTCACCGGGTCAAGTACCACGAAGTAACATGGTCAAGCTGAAGTGCAAAATCATGTGGTAAACCTAAAAGCCTAAACCATTTGGATCCATTTGGGATGATATTTACTACCCAGTTATGGCAATCGTATAAAATCTTTCTGAAAGCACCACCGCCCGCCGCCTTTCGTGTTGGCGTTGTTGGCGTTGTTGGCGTTTCATCGTCACAGCATCCCGCAGCAAAAAGAGAACGTAGCCTATGGGGATTCAACCGCCACAATTCGTTCACTGAAAAAACACTCCCCAGCTATGCCACAGCGAAAAAACATACAGTACTTTTAGTGTCTTAGTTGAAGGAAGGCTTAATTATCTTAGTTGTTGATGTTCATGAATTCATGACAACCAATACTGAACGAACAATTCCTGTAAGACTATCTCACATGCCCAGCAAAAGCACACGGATGTCTATTCTTGTAGTGGGAGATAGTGGGAGTTGCATGCGTGACTTGAGTTACATAATATATAATATATATATAGTGCACATTTGTTCTTTTTCCGGGAATCCACATTCATATAAATAAACAAAGAAAATATATATATATATATATATAATTATATACGCTCCGAGGAAGTGCGTTATGCTTTTCCCAGATTCACATTCAGTCAGAAAATGTTATATATATTTTTGATTATGGTTGGAACTTCTGAGACGTTCCATGGCGCTTTGCTGCCCATCATGAGGGGAGGGATCGACAGAAGTCACCATTGTTGATGAATTAGGGCCATTACCCCTGAGCCCTAGCCACCATCCAAATTCATGTTTATTTTCAATGCTGCTTAATGCTGATTATCTGAGGCACTCTGAGCGTGCAAACGAGCAGCTGTGAGAACCGTTTCCTCAGAATACTGAGCAGTTGTTCAAGGGAATTTTCAATTCCGTGCGCTGATTATCGCTTCATTGCAGCTAAATTGCAGGAGTTTTTCAAGCTTACAGTAATCAGTTTTCATGTTGGCATCATTTCTCTCACCTTCCCCTTTTGGAGCTAGTACTACTTCTCAAAAACTGTGCGTTCATGCAACACAATTAAATCCTCACAACAACCTAAATGTGTAGCATGTACGAATGCAAATAATTATATATACACACATATATAATTTATAAACGTAAAAACGAAAGGATTGGAATATATGTTGTTTCCTATGGGCGGAATAATTATCATGGATGCATTGCCATGAGTGAAACCCGTCATGGCGTGAAGAAAGCAAGTGATTCGGGGTACCGAGATGTACCGAGAGGGTCCCTGTTTTGACGTTCATGCCCAAGATTCCCAACAATGCCGCTCGTATTCACACATGCCGGAAATTAGGGCGCTTCAATGAAACAAAAAATCGCCCCAAAAACCATAATTTGTGAAAGTTAGCAAGTTCGAATAGTAAACGGATCATTTTAAATGATTTCTAGTAATATCTATTAACTAATTAGGTTCACCGCATTCCACCCAACAATTTCTGGTTGATTAATTACCTAAATTTGAACGATGCTGAGTGGGCAACCCACTGGCCCAAAAAGAATGATTTGGGCCTCTGGTTCATACAGTAGTGCTGCAATCAACATATATAACCATTTGTGCATTTTGGGGGCGTCAAAAAATGACCCCAACATGACTTTAAAAACAAACTAATGCATACATTGTGAAACCTTGATTAAAATCAAACCACCTGACAACAGAAGAGCGGTATCCCCAATTTTATATCATTTTATGGTTATATATAAGTGTTGCGTGTCTCCAACATGCATGGATGTATGTATCTATGAATGAATGGATGTATCATGATGTATCTATAAAAGGATGTATGTATGAATTTATGTATGTATCTATGTATGCATGTATGCATGCATGCATGTATGCATGTACGCATACGTATGTATATACGTATGTACGCACGTACGTATGTACGCATGTACGTATGTACATATGTACGTATTTATGAATGTATGTGTATATATATATACACACGTATCATATAGGAGAGTAGTGACTAGACCAAGTATTGGCATGGCAATATGATACAATGACAAGACTACACATGATAATGAGAAAAAAACAAAAACAAACTATAATATGATATAGTAAAACGAATAATGACAAACAAATGGGAAATAATCCCAACGATGTCTTGCTTATTTAAAGCTGATACTGAAAGCCCGATTGCCACGTGGCGATTCTCTGCTAGGGCCACATCGATGGCGGTAAGGTTTCCCTCACCCAGTTGCTCAGGATCGGCTCCGGCCTCTAACCTGGAGGTTACGGAATCCCATCCCCAGCAATGTGGATTGAGCCCAAAAAAACAGTGGGGTTTACAATTCGTTTATGGGCCAAATAAGGATATTGGGGATGGTTCCCATACTAAGCATCATTCCAGTGACGCCGAGGTCATTACAATTCGTCCCAATTTATGGTATTTGGCCCAGTTAAATTGGGCATTCTCCCTTCGACATTTCATATATAATTCCTCCCGATGAAATTCCCTGAATTCATGAATATATTATATATGTGTATATATAATATATATATATATATATTTATTTATTTATTTATATATATACATCCAATGAATTTTCACAAGGGTTTCGTTTGCGAGGTATTGAATGTTACAGGGAAAGGGATTGCTTGCATGTGCATCTCAACCCCGGTTCACCCAAAAACACTACCAGTAGTTAATCACCATGATGATTGTGGATCATGCATATAGAAACATATACTATGGATATCTATGGGTATTGTGCGTGTGTGGTTGTATGTGTTTTTGACCTTAAGATTCTTGCTTGTCGGCCCTGTAAATATCCTTTGGATCACTTTCCAGCCAGGATTATCAGTTGATATCAGTTGCTGAGTGAAAGCTCAAGCCATGACCCAAAAGGTGTCCATGATACTTTCGGAGGGGTACTTACTCTCTCTCTCTCTCTCTCTCTCCCTCTCTCTCCATCGCCATCTCAGAGAGTTCAGAAATGTTCAGAAGCTGAAGGCTACCAACCAAGATTTGATTGCAACAAAAACGCCCTGGTTTCTCTGCACATTTATCCTTAGCTCTTCAACGAGTCCGGTCAATAAAAAATAACCTCAACAATCTGACGGTCGTCAATGGAAGAGGTGGGCAGCCCTTTCACCACGAGTTAACGAGTTGGTGGTGTCTTCGCCAGTTTCAACCATGTTCACCCCATAGTAGTCGGCGACCGTCATCCCAGAATATTGTTTTGTCTGCAAAAATGGCACCCCAAAATTTGATGATTATATAATCAAGTTTCCTATTCACATGGCCATTTCTTGGGTATACTGTATACTCCATATTTTTTACACGTACCATGACATACCGATATGATCCAATATGAAGATACTGGGCGGACGTTGTTTCTTACCCCCAGGCACCCAGAAGTTACCCCATCCCAATGGCACACAGGGTTACCCCAGGCCAACCGGAAGTTGCCCCAGGGACCAAATGCTAATGGCACACTGGTACCACACCATCGTGGGTTTGGCAAACAAAATATTTAAAATGTGTCCGTGCCATTGCGAACCGCATATTTAATACCATCTCCATGTCGAAAGTAAGCAACCGCCATTGGCACACACGCATTGACAGCAAAACAGCTGCCTTCTATCCAAATGAGAAAAGTAACCAATTCTGCAGCACACGCCCCGTTTCCTTGTCATGTCTCTGGACATGGATTCGTTTGATTTCGGTAGTTTAGTTATCTGTTTCACAATGGCACACCTAGTGCCAAATAAGTCGTGCAAAGCATCCCTGACTCGAGCCCCGGCGTGATCCTACGCCATTTACTAGAACTTGCGCCAGCCGCATGGCACACCGCTTACGACAGACATCAATAATCTTCCGCCAGGTGGAAATCCTACTAACACACCGGCGGTCAAAGCGGACTAATTCACAAGCAACAACAGCAGCAGCAGCAGACCATTGTGAAGCCTTTCCAAAACTTCTCCGGGTTGTGTTTTGACTGGCTGCAATTTTAACGATGTCCGAACGAGGTGCGAACGAGGTCCGAACGAGGTCCAAAATCAAATTTTGGGAGACCTGACCCCCTAAGTCTCCTGACAGACTCTTTGGTAGCCACACGCTTTCGCATTCATTTCAGAACAGTAAAACTCAAGAGCTTTCAGCGGTGGAGCAGAAGAGGAAACCAAGCCAAGCAGCAGCTGCCGGCAAGAGCTAAGAGACAGAAGGGGAGACAAAGGGCGAGTAAGGGAGACAGAGGGGAGACAAAGGGAAACAAGGCGGCAAACAAAATCATTGAAATACCCAGTGCCACATATTCTCTTTGACCGAATGCCACTGCGTTTGGATGTCACAAGTATCAAACCAAGTAAAAAACAAACATGTTTAGGACAACCAGTGTACCCCTGCGTTGTGTGCCCTGCAACGGACAAACAAACCATAAGAAGGTTAATGACTACAAATTGAAAGTTCATGTTGGTGAAATTCAGCGTTCCTATGCGTTTTGTGGTCTTACAATAAGCAATGATCCAATGGAAGAATAATGTCATATATATTTCTTATACACACTTCCCCACGGCACACCGACCTGAGACAACTTCAGGGGAGCCGGGACAAGAAACGACATGAACCCAGTAATTAATATGAAGATAATATGAAGATAATATGAAGATGAAACACATTCAAACAATTTCAAAACCACCAGCCATCGATATTTCGCCCCTTGCAAGAGCCAGCTCCCCCCGCGTCCCGATTCCCAATGGGATTCGGCCAGCCACAGCAAGCTAACAATCTCGTGATCACCCAGTTGGGCCGCAACATGCAATGGATACCATCTTTCCTTGGGCCAAGTCCAAGGTCAAAGTGGAGGATGAAAGTGGCAACCCAGCTGACAAACTGTGGATGCAACCCGGCATATTTTAAAACACACAAAAATATCCAAAAACGGTTCGATGCTTATTTGGCCAACCCAGGTGGAACTTTACCTACAAATCACAACTCTGGCTGGTGCTTGATCAATATCACGACAAATGGCTACTCCCACTCCCACCCAATGGCGCGTGCAATGGTGGCCGCATGGGTAGCCAATGGCCCTTGCAAGGCTCAAGCCCCACGACTAGTGGCTATAGAGAAAATGACGTGTGTGTGTGTCATAATGGTTCCCCTAAAAAAAACAACCGTTCTTGGCTACAAACCGTATCTGTATGGCCATGTATGTACAACTATTGTAACTCTCTTCAACTTGTTGGGTAAAAACATGTTAAGGACCGAGAGTTCTGTTGTTCAAATCGCTTCAGTCGAATGCGCCAAGCTTCCAGCTGAATCGTTGAGTCGGAGTCCCCCAGCTGCCGCTGACTATGGGGGCTAGAGAAGCCTCAGCTCAATAGGTCTAGGGCTGGACTCTTTGGACGCAAAAATCCTACAACGTGGTGCCCCAAGATAGAAAATTTGGTACTACAATAACTAGGATTTATGTGGAATATGACTATAATTAGATGGGTTATAAAATGTTATAACTGTTTGAAACCAACTTAGAACCAGGGGTCCCACTATGTAACAAATCCTGGGGCCCAACAGCCAGGTATTCCAAAATCAAGATGCCATGGCGTTGGAGAAAATCCAGCAGGTAGCTGTTCTGAGTGAGAGCCCTTCGTATCGCAAAAGTGGTCTCCTTAGCACTGCATCGAATCAAGCCAAGGCCAACGGCCCAAGCAAATTGCATCTTTTCGTTAACAAATTATATAGAAGTTATGCGCGGACATCATGCACATATACATGTACATATGCATAGTGTAATTAATTATACCCATGTGTGTGTATATGTAGGTGCACAACTGTGCACACACATAGTACGTAGTGCATATTATTTATAATATGATATAATCATTATGTAATCATATGTAATCTATATATGATTGCATGTCGTTGGTGTGTGTGTGTGTATGTGTGTGCATCCATAATTCATACTCCGCCTATGGCTGGACCAGCATCTGTGCGATCGGGCTTGAGGCCTCCTGCAAGTGTCTCAGGATCACCAGTGTTATAAACGCTTCCTCTGCGTCGTCAGGGTGCCACGGGCTGTGAGAGGCAAGGGACTTGTTGTTTCGTGTTGTTTCTTTGTACAACAATATTGTTGCGTTCAACCAGTCCTG
This sequence comes from Cladocopium goreaui, assembly GCA_947184155.2. Taxonomy (NCBI): domain Eukaryota; class Dinophyceae; order Suessiales; family Symbiodiniaceae; genus Cladocopium; species Cladocopium goreaui. Next base: position 161,897 of record CAMXCT020001083.1, read on the forward strand.
GAAACTCCTGGGGTAACTATGTGCCCCTTTTGTGGATTTGACATCCATGAGAATCAACAAACAAGACAATATAGAGCGAGTATGAATGAGCAAGATTCTTGTAGAATGTCAACTCACCCAATGTCGAGAGGCCGAAATAGGCCAAGTCAGGACATGTAGTCAGGACATATCCGGACCCACAGCATTTGCCACTTTCTCTCTCTCCCTCTCTCCGTTCTTTTTTTCTCTTCTCTCTCTTTTCTCTCTTTTTCGCTCTTTCTCTTTCTCTCTTTTCTCTCTTTTCTCTCTTTTCTCTCTTTTCTCTCGTTTCTCTCTTTTCTCTCTTTTCTCTCTTTTCTCTCTTTTCTCTCTTTTCTCTCTTTTCTCTCTTTTCTCTCTTTTCTCTCTTTTCTCTCTTTTCTCTCTTTTCTCTCTTTTCTCTCTTTTTCGCTCTTTCTCTCCCTCTCCCTCCCTCCCTCCCTTTCTTTCCTTCCTTCCTTCCTTCCTTCCTTGCTTGCTTGCTTGCTTGCTTGCTAGCTTGCTTGCTTGCTTGCTTGCTTGCTTGCTTGCTTGCTTGCTTGCTTGCTTGCTTTTTCTTTCTTTTTTTCTTTTTTTCTTTCTTTCTTTCTTTCTTTCCTTTCCTTCCTTCCTTCCTTCCTTCCTTTCTTTCTTTCTTTCTTTGCTTGCTTTCTTTCTTTCTTTCTTTCTCTCTCTCTCTCTCTCTCTCTCTGGTAATTGCTTGCTAAGATTTATTCAGGCGCTAGCTGACTGACCTTGGGTGAACTGCAACTTTTTGCATCTTGGTCCTGAGGTATGACCAGCCCTCTAAAACTAAACAGCATATACAGCACAGCACCTACAAGCCGAGAGACTTCCAGCATATTGACAACACCATGTGCATGAAAAACTATCCTTTTTTCCCCACCTGCCAGGTGAGGGTTGTTAGATTTTATCAGAGCTGTTCTCCTCATCCTCCTTCTCCTCCTCCTCCGCCTCCTCCTCTTGCTCCTCCTCCGGTTTCTCCTCGACCATGTCTGCATCAACTTCCACGTCCACTTCCGCCTTGCCAACTCGTCGCCAATCTCTTCGCCAACTTCCGCGCGCAGTGGGCACTGCCGGACCTCAACTGCCGGCTTCCGATCTGAGTGGGCACGGCTGGACCTCAACCGCCAGGTTCTGAGCGCAGTGGGCACCGCTGGACCTCAACTGCCGGCTTCCGAGCCCAGTGACCTCAACCTGGGACCTTCAGAGCTGTGGGCACCGCTGGACCTCAACTGCTGGCTTCCGAGCCCAGTGGGCACCGCTGGACCTCAACCTGGGACCTTCAGAGCTCAGTGGGCACCGCTGGACCTCAACCTGGGACCTTCCGCGCTCAGTGGGCACCGCTGGACCTCAACGGCCAGATAGAATGCCAGAAGATATGCCAGATAGAATGCCAGAAGATATGTCAGATAAAATGCCAGAAGATATGCCAGAAGATATGCCAGATGGAATGCCAGAAGGTATGCCAGATAGAATGTCAGATAGAATGCCAGAAGGTATGCCAGATAAAGTGCCAGAATGTTTGCCAGATAGAATGCCAGAAGATATGTCAGATAAAATGCCAGAAGATATGCCAGAAGATATGCCAGATGGAATGCCAGAAGGTATGCCAGATAGAATGTCAGATAGAATGCCAGAAGATATGCCAGATAAAGTGCCAGAAGATTTGCCAGATAGAATGCCAGAAGATTTGCCAGAATGTTTGCCAGATAGAACGCCAGAAGATTTGCCAGATAGAATGCCAGATAGAATGTCAGAAGATATGCCAGAAGATATGCCAAATAGAGAGCCAGAAGATATGCCAGAACAAATGTCAGAAGATATGCCAGGTAGAATGCCAGAAGATATGCCAGATAGAATGCCAGAAGATATGCCAGATAAAATGCCAGAAGATATGCCAGACGATATGCCAGATAGAATGCCAGAAGGTATGCCAGATAGAATGTCAGATAGAATGCCAGAAGATATGCCAGATAAAGTGCCAGAATGTTTGCCAGATAGAACGCCAGAAGATTTGCCAGATAGAATGCCAGATAGAATGTCAGAAGGCCAGATAGAACGCCAGAAGATTTGCCAGATAGAATGCCAGATAGAATGTCAGAAGATATGCCAGAAGATATGCCAAATAGAGTGCCAGAAGATATGCCAGAACATATGTCAGAAGATATGCCAGGTAGAATGCCAGAAGATATGCCAAATAGAATGCCAGAAGATATGTCAGATAAAATGCCAGAAGATATGCCAGATGGAATGCCAGAAGGTATGCCAGATAGAATGCCAGAAGGTATGCCAGATAAAGTGCCAGAATGTTTGCCAGATAGAATGCCAGAAGATTTGCCAGATAGAATGCCAGATAGAATGTCAGAAAATATGCCAGAAGATCTGCCAGATAGAGAGCCAGAAGATATGCCAGAACATATTGCAGAAGATATGCCAGGTAGAATGCCAGAAGATATGCCAGATAGAATGCCAGAAGATATGCCAGATAAAATGCCAGAAGATTTGTCAGATAGAATGCCAGAAGATTTGCCAGTACAAATGTCATGTTGGGGATAACTCGAAGTAAAGTAATTTGTTCTGCATTTCTCTCAATGGGCTTGTCTCAAAATAGGGTGCCCCAAATCCTTTGGTTCCCATTAATCCTGCCATGTTTGGAGCATGTTCGGAGCAGCCTGTGGACCCGTTGTGGAGCGCGTGGCTTTTTGCGAAAGAGCTCCCAGATGCTTCGAATGACCATCGCCCCCGACCCGTGCGCGTAATGTTCGAAGGAACACTCCCAAGGAAAATTGTCTTAACAAAGGCTTTGAACAAGGCTCTGGTGACCCAAAACAGGCTCAAGCTCGAAGAAAAACAAGGTTCACAAAATTGTAATGCTAACTGCTAACCTTCCTATTCCCATGGCATTCCAATTGTAGTTTTCCTCCACGTTTCGGCCCTTCAAATTCACCATGCTCTGTTGCTTCATGGTATGTCGTGAAACTCCGTGGCAGACAGCAGCGACGGTTGTGAGATGCCACCGGGAAGGGGAATGATGCCCCGGTGGCCCGGTGGACTGTACTAATTACAAGCGGGGGAAATGATGGGAAATGGCTAGATGCGGCTAGATTGATGGCCTTGTGGCTATAATTTGTCTTTCATGGGAGTTGGAGCAAGGCTGTAAAACAGGGGCATGATAGGGGGATGATCCGGGATGTATGTTTGTGAAAGTGTGACTGAATGTGACTGAGACATTTGTACCATTTGTCATATTTTGTCACAATGGCAACTTTCGCAGGGTTGGAAGTTATTGAGAAAAACAAGATGCACCGGAGGCAACATGCTAATTGCTGAAATTCACGCTCATCTTAATGTATCTTAATCCTTCATGCTCAACTGCATGGGTCCAATGCATTAATCATGTCTGATTGCGGACACAAAAAGGGAAGGTTCATGTGGGCCCAACAACAAAACCTACCATTTGGAAGTGGTTTATAGCATCCATGTTATGCCACATTAGCCGTATGAATTTGGTTTGGGGATGTTACAAAAGTATCAACCAGCCATCTCCGTTATCCAAATATCACTGCGGTTTCACCCAGCTATTTCATCATGTCCAACCTCTGCCAAACGACCGGAGCAAGCCATGGCGAGATGTGGGGGTGTGCACAACCCCGTTGGAACATGGAACATTGGAACATCATGGAACTATGCGGGATGCATATGATACATTGAGTTGCGCATTGAACAAATATTGTTACCTCACTCTGTGGAATTCCTTGGCGTTTTTATAGCACTCGTGAAACAGTATTCTGTCAGTTGAATACGTTGAACCTGGGACATGTCCATGGCTATCTACCGATGGAGTCTGAACCAAGGACAAAAGGTGACCAGGTTGGATCCCTGTGGATGATTATGTCGATGGATTCTGGCACCTTAAATCATGTTGATGATTCATGATGATTCTCCGTGAGGTGGTTCTGAGGTCGCCTCATCTTCTTCAGCATAACAATGTGCATGTATACGTATATATATATAGATTATATAGATACATAATATATATATATATATACAACTATATAGTATTTATAATGATTCTCAATGGTTTTGGTATGTCAGCAGTCCAAACAAATCCTTACCATTCACGTCTTTTCTCACCATGCGCCACTCGTTTGTGGATCGGCTCGGCCTGAAGCGAAGAGAGGGGAGTGCTGTAAGGGGGAACCCTTCTGACATGGGTCACCTTTGATACCCATAGAGGAAACACTGCAAAACATGTATACATATATAGTATATAATAAGATATGCAAATGATAGATATAACTATGAATACTATATATAATATGCATTCATTAGCATTATATAATATTTAATTAATCATTTAATATGTTTTTTAATGATTTTTAATGCGTCGACTAAATATACTGAATATTACTAAATAATGCTTGGTCCGCCTTCATAGGAAGAAAAGGTGACCCTCTTTTCCTGACCCTCGCCACGACAAAGCTGGGGCCACTTTAAGCGCTTGGGTTCAAAGAAATGGCGGAACTGGACCAACCATGGGAACAACAACAGTCGCATGAAACAAAACCACACCAAAATACACAAGACCAAGGATGCTGTGAGCCATATCTTTCAATAGTTTTCAATCAGTGATTGTACAACTGGCTGTTTGATGTTTGGGCGTCCGAGCTGCCACACCAAGAGCCCGGGCTACGCCTAAGGGATGGGATATGGCAGGATACAAGTGTGAAGTTGCCGGCCCTGGTGCATCGCAATCCAATCCGCCATTGCTCTGCTGAAGCGAAAATTGTGAAAAACATGTGGTTTCTTTATGAGACCACAGAAAACTTTGTACATCTTTGCACATCTATGAACAGTGGAAAGGAACCAGGCTGAACCGCTCCCACTTGCAATCACATCTCCACTATGCTCGTAGAATAATCTTGGAGGGCGGATAGGTTTAGTGGAATGTGCCTTGAACTTTTCCATGCAGCCTGTGGGTTTCAAACTGGTTCCTGTTTGAATCTGAGCTGCTACATCTTCTGCTCCAAAGCATATAGCAAATGCTCGAACCTAACAAACCTACCTGTACCTAATCTTTGCCAGAGGAGACCCATCGAACAGAATCAGCAGTATCCAACAAACATATATTTTTTATATGTATTCATCAGGATAACTTAACTGGTGTGTTTTGGTTCCAACATGTTCCAACTCCATCTAAGCGGATTTCTACCACCATGAAATGTAAGCTAAGCGCTGCCCTCAGGCGAAGAAAAGTCTTCGGATCCTGAATTTGCCATGGGACCCAGTGGGACCCAGTGGAGAAAAATATGGAGATCACCAAGTCACGGGCCTCGGAAGTGCTAATTTTTTTAAAGTCACGGCTTGCTGTTCAGAGACTGGAACACAGGTGGAATTCCAAAAAAATCATCTACGATGAGGTGAAAATGCTCTTCTTGAAGCACTGTGAATGACTTGATTTGCCTTTCCTCTGAGGCCTGCTGACCATGGAAAGAAGATGCATGTGCAGAAACCACTGCTACAGCAAATCACACCTATATGGTTCTTATAGATAATCTTATATATATATATCATATAGATAGATGATTAGACAGATAGACAGACAGACAGACAGACAGATAGATAAATAGATAGATTAGGATAGGATAGGATAGGATAGGATAGATAGATGGATGGATCGATATATGATATATAGATAGATAAGATAAGATAAGATTAGATTAGATTAAGATTGGATAAGATTAGATAAGATTGGATAAAATTAGATAGATAGAGAGAAAGAGAAATAGAGAGAGAGATAGATAGATAGATAGATAGATAGATAAATAGACAGACAGATAGATAGATAGATGGATAGATAGATAGATAGATAGATAAATAGATAGATACATAGATCGATAGATAGATAGATAGATAGGTAGGTAGATAGATAGGTAGATACTGTAAATGCATGCTGATCGATACGACGACGAAGAAATAGAAGAAAACCAACCAAGGCAGTAGAACAAGGTCATACAAAGTCTCCTTGATTCCTTTCCTTTTAAAGATTCAATGACCAGCTTCAACCAAACTCAGATGTTCCGCCCATAAATTGGCAGCTGGGGCACGGTGCCATAAGGGTTGCATATACCCCGCGCCAGCAGGCCTTCATGCTCTGCGGCACAATGCCAAATTGCAGTTTCATCTGGGCAAAGGCAGAAAGTAGCGGACGGACCCAACCTATCACTGTGCCCTATGGCCCTATGGCATATTCCATACTGTTCCACCTCTCTTTCTCGGTCTCTCCCTCCCTTGCGTAGCTGATTTGCATTTTGGCCTCTTTAAAATCAGTTGGGAAAATATGGGAATAACATCTGATGTGCTGCTGGATGATCGCTGTGGAACGGGGAAAAAACAGCCAACCCTGGAAGGTTCAGGATTCCCTGGACATTTCCTGGCCATGCCAAGCCAAGCTGCGACCACAGGATAGATCCATTGGGGCATGGCCTTTCCAGCCTCGGGGCTCGAAACACATCGAGTCCATGTGGGATGATGCAAATGAGTCAGTTGGAGATTGTGTTGAGATTCTCCTCCCAGATTTTGGACGAGACCACCAACGTTTCTTCAGAATGGGTAGCAATCTGGGCGCCTGCGGTAGAGGAAACAACGTGCCACGCATCCCCGGAAGAGTAGACCTTGGGAAGAGCGATGCTGAGGCGAAAAGGGATCCCTACTTTGGGGCACACAAAATGTATGTATGTACTTTGTAATGTCAGCGCAAGATTTACTGATACTGGACGTCAGTGTGTGTAAGATATGTATGTGTATGTGTATGTATATATATATATATATATATATATAATCCCTTCCTCCTAATACTAAACGTCCCCCTAATACTAAAAACAGGCATCCATCTCCAATTTCCGAAAATTTCAGTTTGGCCAATTTGACTTTTAATTGATCCCCTTTAAAAAACAATTCAAAAATCAACCTACCATTTGTGGGTTCTCCCCCTAATACTAAAAACTAATCCACCCCGGGGTGTTTAGCATTAGGGGGGCTAGTCCTACTCCCCAAATCCAAGCTGCCTGGCTGGTCTAGCTGCCTGCATGTTTTGCTGCAAGGAACTGTCTGGCTGCTTGAAAAGCCACCCCTCTGCCTTGCTGTCTGCAAGGTCTTGCTGAGCTGGCTGGAGTCTTGAATTTGGAAGATCCCATAAACACCTATGTTAATGGTTTCCCTTAATTTTAGGGGGTTAAAAAACAAATTCAAGACTCCAGCCAGCTCAGACAGAAAGGCAGCCAGCCAGGGATGCCTTTCTGTCTGAGCTGGCTGGAATCTTGAATTTATATTTCCCATCAAAACAACAGCAATTATTGGTAATTATTTAAAGGTGACCCATGTAATAAGTTAATTACTTTACTATTATTCAAGATTCCAGCCTGCCTCTCCTGCTGCTCCCTTTTCTGTGCTGTCTGCTGGGAGCTGTCTGGCTGCCTAGCTGCTCAGCTGTCTGAGCAGCAGAGCCAGCACCACGAAAAAGGGACGCCTGCCTGTCTGAGGCGCGTCAGCCACGCCTGTCTGGCCACTGCCCATCTGTCTGTCCGCGTCTGCATCTGCTGGCTGTGTCTGCTGACGTCTGCCCCGAAGCTGTACCAGCTGTCCTGAGAGAAGTCTATATATGTGTATATATATATAATTATATATATATACTGTTGGGACAATAAGTAATATAATGAGGAGGTGGATGTAGGAGGAGATATATGTATATAATTCTGACTGTGTAAATATTTAATGATGGCAAGGTAATTAAGGAATTAATGGGGGATGCACATTCTTCGCTGCCTGTCTGATGGACATCATTGCTGCCTAGCTGCTTGGCGGTGCTCCATGCAGCACACCTTTTCCCCACCAAGTGGAGTTCTTGCTGGATGTCCTGCAAGCTGGTGAGAGCTGCCTGCAGGACCTGGGTCTGCTGTTCCTTGGCTGCACAAGTGGCTCAGCCAAAAAAAAGAAAGAACGCTAAAACAGCTACCTGTTGTGCTAATCACTGCCTGATGATTGGAGATCTGACTTGTCTGGCTGTAAATCACTGGCTGAGGATTGCAAAGGTGCGGTGGCTCTTGGATGAATCTCACCTCATGGATGAACCTGCCTGGAGCTAGCTTGGCAGCACAGAAGCAGCAGTTTGAGAAAGGACTTTAGAAAGGGAAATGGAAGGAGGTGAAGTAGTTTTTAGTATTAAGGTCTGGTGCTTAGTATTAGGGAGAACCTGCCTGGAGCTAGCCTGGCAGCACAGAAGCAGCAGTTTTAGTAAGGAGTTTAGAAAGGGAAATGGAAGGAGGCGAAGTAGTTTTTAGTATTAAGGTCTGGTGCTTAGTATTAGGGAGAACCTGCCTGGAGCTAGCCTGGCAGCACAGAAGCAGCAGTTTTAGTAAGGACTTTAGAAAGGGAAATGGAAGGAGGTGAAGTAGTTTTTAGTATTAAGGTCTGGTGCTTAGTATTAGGGAGAACCTGCCTGGAGCTAGCCTGGCAGCACAGAAGCAGCAGTTTTAGTAAGGACTTTAGAAAGGGAAATGGAAGGAGGTGAAATAGTTTTTAGTATTAAGGTCTGGTGCTTAGTATTAGGGAGAACCTGCCTGGAGCTAGCCTGGCAGCACAGAAGCAGCAGTTTTAGTAAGGACTTTAGAAAGGGAAATGGAAGGAGGTGAGGTAGTTTTTAATATTAAGGTCTGGTGCTTACTATTAGGGAGAACCTGCCTGGAGCTAGCCTGGCAGCACGGAAGCAGCAGTTTTAGAAAGGACTTTAGAAGGGAAATGGAAGGAGGTGAAGTAGTTTTTAGTATTAAGGTCTGGTGCTTAGTATTAGGGAGAACCTGCCTGGAGCTAGCTTGGCAGCACAGAAGCAGCAGTTTTAGTAAGGACTTTAGAAAGGGAAATGCCAGCTGGTGAAGTAGTTTTTAGTATTAAGGTCTGGTGCTTAGTATTAGGGAGAACCTGCCTGGAGCTAGCTTGGCAGCACAGAAGCAGCAGTTTTAGTAAGGACTTTAGAAAGGGAAATGCCAGCTGGTGAAGTAGTTTTTAGTATTAAGGTCTGGTGCTTAGTATTAGGGAGAACCTGCCTGGAGCTAGCTTGGCAGCACAGAAGCAGCAGTTTTAGTAAAGGACTTTAGAAAGGGAAATGGAAGGAGGTGAAGTAGTTTTTAGTATTAAGGTCTGGTGCTTAGTATTAGGGAGAACCTGCCTGGAGCTAGCTTGGCAGCACAGAAGCAGCAGTTTTAGTAAGGAACTTTAGAAAGGGAAATGCCAGCTGGTGAAGTAGTTTTTAGTATTAAGGTCTGGTGCTTACTATTAGGGAGAACCTGCCTGGAGCTAGCTTGGCAGCACAGAAGCAGCAGTTTTAGTAAGGACTTTAGAAAGGGAAATGCCAGCTGGTGAAGTAGTTTTTAGTATTAAGGTCTGGTGCTTAGTATTAGGGAGAACCTGCCTGGAGCTAGCCTGGCAGCACAGAAGCAGCAGTTTTAGTAAGGACTTTAGAAAGGGAAATGGAAGGAGGTGAGGTAGTTTTTAATATTAAGGTCTGGTGCTTACTATTAGGGAGAACCTGCCTGGAGCTAGCCTGGCAGCACGGAAGCAGCAGTTTTAGAAAGGACTTTAGAAGGGAAATGGAAGGAGGTGAAGTAGTTTTTAGTATTAAGGTCTGGTGCTTAGTATTAGGGAGAACCTGCCTGGAGCTAGCTTGGCAGCACAGAAGCAGCAGTTTTAGTAAGGACTTTAGAAAGGGAAATGCCAGCTGGTGAAGTAGTTTTTAGTATTAAGGTCTGGTGCTTAGTATTAGGGAGAACCTGCCTGGAGCAAGCTTGGCAGCACAGAAGCAGCAGTTTTAGTAAAGACTTTAGAAAGGGAAATGGAAGGAGGTGAAGTAGTTTTTAGTATTAAGGTCTGGTGCTTACTATTAGGGAGAACCTGCCTGGAGCTAGCCTGGCAGCACAGAAGCAGCAGTTTTAGTAAGGACTTTAGAAAGGGAAATGGAAGGAGGTGAAGTAGTTTTTAGTATTAAGGTCTGGTGCTTACTATTAGGGAGAACCTGCCTGGAGCTAGCTTGGCAGCACAGAAGCAGCAGTTTTAGTAAGGACTTTAGAAAGGGAAATGCCAGCTGGTGAAGTAGTTTTTAGTATTAAGGTCTGGTGCTTAGTATTAGGGAGAACCTGCCTGGAGCTAGCTTGGCAGCACAGAAGCAGCAGTTTTAGTAAGGACTTTAGAAAGGGAAATGCCAGGAGGTGAAGTAGTTTTTAGTATTAAGGTCTGGTGCTTACTATTAGGGAGAACCTGCCTGGAGCTAGCTTGGCAGCACAGAAGCAGCAGTTTTAGTAAGGACTTTAGAAAGGGAAATGGAGCTGGTGAAGTAGTTTTTAGTATTAAGGTCTGGTGCTTACTATTAGGGAGAACCTGCCTGGAGCTAGCTTGGCAGCACAGAAGCAGCAGTTTTAGTAAAGACTTTAGAAAGGGAAATGCCAGCTGGTGAAGTAGTTTTTAGTATTAAGGTCTGGTGCTTACTATTAGGGAGAACCTGCCTGGAGCTAGCTTGGCAGCACAGAAGCAGCAGTTTTAGTAAGGACTTTAGAAAGGGAAATGCCAGCTGGTGAAGTAGTTTTTAGTATTAAGGTCTGGTGCTTACTATTAGGGAGAACCTGCCTGGAGCTAGCTTGGCAGCACAGAAGCAGCAGTTTTAGTAAGGACTTTAGAAAGGGAAATGGAAGGAGGTGAAGTAGTTTTTAGTATTAAGGTCTGGTGCTTACTATTAGGGAGAACCTGCCTGGAGCTAGCTTGGCAGCACAGAAGCAGCAGTTTTAGTAAGGACTTTAGAAAGGGAAATGGAAGGAGGTGAAGTAGTTTTTAGTATTAAGGTCTGGTGCTTACTATTAGGGAGAACCTGCCTGGAGCTAGCTTGGCAGCACAGAAGCAGCAGTTTGAGAAAGGACTTTAGAAAGGGAAATGGAAGGAGGTGAAGTAGTTTTTAGTATTAAGGTCTGGTGCTTACTATTAGGGAGAACCTGCCTGGAGCTAGCTTGGCAGCACAGAAGCAGCAGTTTTAGTAAGGACTTTAGAAAGGGAAATGGAAGGAGGGAAATGAAATGCACAACACATTCCAAAAAAGCACCTCTCTCCAATTCAACTGCCTCTGTCAACTGCAACTCTCTTTGCTGCCAAGTTGCTGTCTGGACAGCCAGCTGCACCAAGGCTGCCTGGACCTCGGCTGCCTGGCCCGCTGCCGCCTGCTCCCCCTGAACTGGCTGGCCGTTTGCGTTCATGGCTTCTGAGGCTGTCTTACTGACTTGCGTCTGTTGGCGCTGGCTGCCTGTCTCTGTGCTTGAACCAACAAGCCATGGAAGCTGACTGTCTGTGCACCTGACCCACTGGATGCTGGATAAATACTTACACATTCTAAATAGTTACTAATTACATATAATTACACATATAGTTATTTGATTACATATATAAAAATTATGGATTCTATTATCTGCCAAATAAATCTTATTGCCAGCATAATTATGAAAACCCTCATGATTACTAATTACATATACACATATAATTGATTGCACATCTATTTACTTAATTGTAGCCATCATGAAGCCCTCATGAATAATTATTACATATACACGAATGAAGTGATTATATATATATATATACTTTTATATACATATGCATCTAATTAATTAATTAGAATTATTTAGAAATCTTTATAAAATGAATAATCCCTTCCTCCATTCTAATGCATTAATAACTAATTAACATGACTTCGATTTGGTTCCCTAATAATAAATACCACCCTAATACTAAAAACTACCTGCCGTGTTTTGTATTAGGGGGGGGGGGGGTTTAGTATTAGGAGGAAGGGATTAGTCAAGCGAGATGATTTGCTTGACCAATGGAGCCGTTCCCACCTTGTCGATGAGGGACTGGTCATGACCTTGGCAGGCCTTCACATGCGTGATGCGATACGGCATGTCCATGGTTGTCAGTTCCCCGACAATTCCAGCCTGAATGCGGCACATGAACCTGTCCTGAGTTCGAAGGATCAGGTACAGGTCCTGTCGCGAAAGCTGAGCGCGATGCCGCTTTCGGAGGTACGTGTACATGGACTCAAAGTTCAAGTACAGCTCCTCATCAAATTCAGGAGGAATATGGCGATGGTGCGCCTCGAGGAACTTGTGGTCATAGCCACGCAGCAGCCCGGTCACCCGCTTGGAAAATTTGAAATCATCGTGACCGAGTCTTCCAAGGTCCCTCAGGCCTGGCAGGTCAGTACACCGGATGGTGAATTCCCTGCGCTCGCCCGTTCCCGGGGAGAAAAAGTACCACTTGGGATACCCATGTGGTCGCAAGGGCGGTTCAGCTGGAGGCTGAGGTCCACCCGTTCCCGGAGGAGGAGCACTTGCCATAGGCGGCTCCTTCTTGGCCATCTTCGGGGCAGGCTCCGACAAAGACGTAGCTGCAGGCGCCGATGACTTCTGCGGAGGTGCCCTCGGTGAGGTTGTTGTCAACGTTGCAGGCGGTGCCTTGAAAGGCAAAGCTTTGGGCATAGGATGGTCCGCAGCTTCCGCTGGGAGTGCAGGTGGCTCCGGCTTGGGGGATCCAGTTGCACTCTTCGGAGTCGGTGGCGGACTGGGCTTAGGGGACGCCATGGGAGACGTTCCCGTCGCCGTTGAGACCTTTGGGAGCCGCGGAGCAGGCTTCGGCTGAATCATGGTAGCCTGATCCCTCGTCTTGGGTTTGATGAATTGGCTGACAGTGTCCCCGATCACCTGTGCGATGCCGCTCGAAGATGATGCCGCTTCGGATGAGGAAGCCGCCTTCGACTTGGCCTTCGACATGATCTGGACATGAGGCAGCAGGGTCACCCGCGCGAAGTTTCTCCTCGGCGGTCTTGGGCTCCTCAAAGATCTCACGTTCCATCTGACGATGCTTCTCCTCATCCGTCAAGTCAAAGCGACGAATGATGACTGCACCACTCTCAGTCTGCTGCATGGATTCCTGCCGAAGTTCGAGCTTGGCAGGATCACGTGTGACGTCGGTGTCCAAGATGTTCACTACGCCAGAGCCATCCAACTTGAAGTCCACAGCATGGATCTTGTTCATCAGATGGGAGCGCAGCTTCCGCTGGCTAAACATTGATGCCGAGCCGCCGACAATGGGTTCTCTGAAGACAATCTCCTCGTCAGCGTCCGGCTCGTCAATGTCACGCTCGTCGGAAACACCAGGCAACCGATCCAAAAAGGGCTTGAGGATGGCGTCGATGAGCTCACCATCCATCTCCGGCTCTTTGATCTCATGCGGTTCAAAGTGCTCGGGTTCCCCCGGCAGTGCAGCGTCCACGGACTCCAAAAGCTGCCAGTTCGATGAGGCCACAGTGGCATCATCCTGCACCGTAGGAGCCTGCGCGACTTGTGCACGTGCGGGGTCAACTTCGTTGGGAAGCCGTTGCCCTTTGGGTCGGGTCTCCTTCACATAGATCTCCCAACCGTCCACGTCCATGGAAACCAACACCTCTTCCATCTCTTCCCATTCAGGATTGTTTTCAGGTTGAGGGTTGGCCAGCGATTCCTCGCGGCGCTTCTTCATCTCAGCCATCTCAATCAATGGCTTGCACGACCGAAGCCGAAAAAGATGATAACCAAGAGCGCCTGCTTCGGAATAGAAGCGAATACACTGGAGACGATTGTGCTCCGAATTCTCCATGTGCTGGCCGTCGTATCGTGTAGTACACTTGATAAGCGACGTGGCATCGAGGACGCAGAGTCCGCGCTTCCTCAAAGCCTCAGCTTCGCGAATCATTTGACGGTCATAGTCGGGGTGCAACCCATACCCCCTGCCGTACCATGGCATGATAAGGACGATGTTCCCAACGTCGGCACGTGTCGTCAGCTTCACGAGGTCGTTCAAAGCGGAGAAATGGGTATTGACCCTTTCCTCCATGAGATCGTTTGCTGCGTCACGGCGCTTTTGGGAGTAGCATGCCATCTCCTTGTCAAGCCAATCACAGTGGAGGAAGCCGTAGTTCCCAAAAATATCGTTGCCAGCGTAAGAGATGACAATGACAGATGGGCGAGAGGTTCCCCTCCGCTGCAAACATTCAAGAGAGTGCTCGACGCCCTTGATGATGTCAGGCAGCCCACGACCCCATTTGAGATCGTGCCAGACCGTCTTGCGGCCTGGTGGGAGGAGGTCCGGCTTCTCCTTGATGTACTCGCCGATGTTCCTGCGCGTAGAAGCGTACCCGTCGACCATGTCCACAAGTGCCATCGAAGAATCTCCGGCAAAGATGAAGTTGGCCTCAGGTTCCCCTGGGCATACCATGCCTCTGAGTGAGAAGCTGGAAACGCCGTCGAGGAGCTTCGCGTCTTCTGGGCTGACGTCGCGGAGGTAGCCTTTGGCCAACAGCGAGTGGTCAGTGTTCCCCATGATGGATGTCAAATCCGAAATCACATCAGCTTCGTTTACCACACGACACTGCGTGACAGAGCCAAAAATGCTCCCAGTCAACGCATACCACGCCTTTCCATTGGGCCCCAAAGTCACATCTTCAGTTGTGGACTCCGGTTCCCCGGGTCGAATGCCAGCAGCCTCCACCGCGGCGGAGTAGTCTGCCTCCTCGACCTCTGCTTGTGGAAAGCGACGGAAGTAAGCCATGGTAGATGATGTAGAAAGCGAAACAGCGCAGAGTGCAGTAGAAGTCGTCAGTTCGGGTTTTGAGCTGGTCGCTGCAATGAAAGCTCGATGGATCATGTCCGTCATCTGAAAAGAATACGATTCAGTTTCCTTCAAGTCATGACCTCTGCCTTGAACATGGTTATGACTACCATCACATGACAGTCCATCGAAAGCAGTGACAATTGAATCACAATCAGTTTGAATAGCCCATGGTTTCTTTATAGATTCACCATCTTTGTTGACAATACCAACCATGCATCCATCAAATGTGACTCTAATGAGTTGATGTTTTCCACAGAACTTTTCAACTCGGTCAAACTTCCAATAGATACAATGAGCTGGCCATTCAATTGCAATCTTGGGACTCAAATGACGAATAAGATTGAGAAAATCGACCATTGATGACCATATCTTTTCAAAAACATGTCGATGATGTTCAACTTTGAGTTTGGCTGATTCATGTTGCAAGTTCACATATGACCATGTTGTGCCACCAGTGCAAGGAATGCTAATCCAAATCAAAACTGGACAAGGTTGTGCAGTTGAACTCTCCATTGCCCGAACAACTTCATTTCGAATGTCCATCCTGTTCGATCTAGATGTAACATCTCGTTCCTCTGTGCATCTGACGACATAACAATCTTTTGAATGCTTCCTTGAACGATCACCAAGCTTTGAATCAGGTCCACAACAAAATTCAATGAGAACCCTGCTATGAGATGCCACTGAAGGGCAAGCAGGTTCCCCTGCGCGTTGCTGAGATCCCGACACTGTTGAAGGTGCAGGTTCCCCTGCGCGGGCTTTCATCTTCTGTGGCTCCTTCCGCGGAAGGGGCTGTGATGAAATACCCATCAATCGCAGAGCTGATTCCCACTTCTCAGAATTGGTAAAGGGCTTGGTGAGGATGTCTGCCGCTTGAAGCGATGAACCAACATAGACAAGTCTGAAATGTTTTCGTTTGAACTGTTCAGACAACCATGACAAATTCAATCTCTGGGTTTTGTCAGTGTGCCTAAATGACGGTGACCTACCACTCTCAAGGATTCGAATGGTTGCTTGGTTGTCCTCAAGGAAAATAACCTCAAGACTACCGGGTCCTGCCATGTACACACTCTCATCCCCCCGCTTTTCAGATCCCGTATAGTTAAAATCAGTTAATGCAGATCTGATTTCCCGTGACTCAACCCCATAATCAACTTCATGTGGTCCAGGAATTCTAAAGACAGTTTTCCCAGTCCACTCGAAATCATAGATCATGTCAGCATCAGGAGTCGTCCAGTCCCATGTCAAATCAAATTCAACATCACCAGTTTTGGTTTTCATGATGGTGTACCTTTGCCTTCCCAATCCCTGAAGGTTCACTGGACAATCCGAATCAATTGGGTTATACAGTTTATTCCGGGGTTTGACATGAACTCTGGTAACTTGGTTGGTGAATGGACTGTGCTCCCAATAATCATCTTTGGGGTTTTTGGCACGAGTTTCCACTCTGCGGGACGGCCTTTGTTGAGTGCTATCTCCCCCCGCGTGACGTATGACTGACCACAGGCAGGAGGAAGGTAAACCAACAGCACGTAACGCAAGGTTCGCCGCCGTGACTTCAGCCTCTGTTGATGACATAGCCGTTGAAGTCTGCTTCTTTGAAAAAGCTGTGAGTGGATAAAACGTGTTTGGTCCTACCAAAGCAAGGAGGCAACCACTTGTAGATCGGTTGTCATGTTCCCCAGCATGATCTGAATCTGCAAATAACCAAGTTTTGCAAGCCTCAGGTGGATCCCCAACGAAGCTAACCATTGTACGATCAAGGGTTGTGTGTATGTAACACATTAATCGATGAAGACTTTTGTCGCAATCAGGTGACCATTTCGTAACCCTGCTTGCTAAACCCTGAGTAGCACGGAGAAGATCAAACCTAGCCATTCGTGCTGCGAACAACACTTTCATCAACACGCGTGATGCTATGGGCTGGAGTTCCCCCCGAGCTTCTGCTTCGTCCATGATGGGACGTGCAATTTTGTCATCTGGGAAAGGAGTTGAAACTTTCTTGAACTTCACATTTGGTCCTGCTAGTTCAACGTAGCGGTCAAGACATTGTTGTAAGAATTGTCGCATGTCATACTCGACCGTGTTGACATTCTTTGTCATGCACTTGGACTTGTGTTGCTCAAGTTCATCAAGAAAAGTAAATCCTTGTGCCCTAGCCGCTTTCTTTGCTCCCGACTTGTCTCTTATCTTCTTAGCAGCTGCCAAAACTTTTGAGGGTTCTTGGATTGATTTGTCCACGAAGTAGGTTGATCCCGTCCACCAAAATGGAAGTCCAGTTGGGTTTTGAGATTCCATATCATGAACATATTCTTTGGGTTCATCTTGGGTTTGACAAGGTTCACACACGGTTAGCCGGTGCGTTCCCGCCCGGAAGGATGTATCGTCCTTCGGCTTGTCCTGGAACTTCTTGCGAGGTTGCAGGTGATGATGAACACAAACTCCAAGCTCTGGCATGTGCTCCCAGTAGTCCTTTGTTCGGCGGGCCGGACTGGCTGGCTTACTAGAAGGATCCGGGATGCTAGCATCGAAGACATGAGCAAATGGATGAGCACTTACATCAAGTTTGACGTTTTGTTTGAACACATGTTCGCATCCAAGATATCTGCCGGCATCTTCAGGAGTGTCCATGTCGATTTGAGAAGAAATCAACTTCCACCCTTCGTCAATGTTTTTGGAAGGTCCTGACATCTTGAAGTCATCAACATATACACCAAGCAACAACTTCAATTTCGGATGCCAAAACATTGAAGGCCAACATTCAGGATAGAGTGGATGAAACCCGACTGCATAAAGTGCTTTCTCACAATGACGTTGCCATAGACCCCCCGAATCAGGGTGACCATACAATGCCAAAATAAGAAGAACAACCGGATCCTTGAACACACCAATCCATTCCTTCGGCCAACGATTTCTTGGTAATCTTATCCAAGTTAAGATTCCTTGCATCAACGCTTGGGTGTAAGCTTGCTTACCATCACCTTGTGATGTCCGGTTCCCCGGCATGGAGCCATAAGCATCTAATGCTTTCCCTGCCTCCATGTTGGCCGGTGAACTTCCGAGCTCCGCGAACAAGGCAACATCAGCCGCCTCGTCCTTAACGTTGTTCCCTTGGAAAACGGTGCGACCCTTAAACTTGCGCATGGGGTCACCCTGCGGTAGCTCACTTCCCTTCTCAACACAAATCTCGAAGATCTTGCCTACATGAACTTTGGTCTTGTTCTTGATGGCTTCCCTTGAAACATCATCCCATTCCCTAACAGTGGAATAGTCCCATGCACCCTTACTTGTAAGGTTATTCCATTCCTTATCTAGTGCAGCTTGGGCAGCCGGAGTGTTGTTGATCTCCTTCTGTCCCACGGGTCTTGCCACAAGTGCATTGGAAAAATGAAAGCACATGAGCTCTGATTGATCCTTAAGCTTGTCTCTGTGGCAATGGTTTCCACCACGCGAGCCCCCCGGATTGTAGGTGACTGGCATTGCGGGAATGAAATCATCTGATGGTTCGACATTCTTGGATTCTTTGACAGCTGAAGTGGCAAAACGATCTATAACCCTGTTGTACTTACGTTCTTTGGCAACTGCAGCATCATGCTTTTCAGCTGCCTCTTTCAACAAGGCTTCACGTTTAGCCCTTTCTCTAGCCGCTTTAGAGGCCCCCCGCCAAAGAAATGTTGGAATGTCCTTTGGTTTGGAGGAACCTTTATATCGTCTTCCCTTAAAACCACTAGCATCGTAGTATGAAGGGTCATCCTTTGAGATAAATTCTGATTTTCCAGTCTTGGGGTCAATCACTTCGATGTCATCAGATTCAAGTCCAGCTTCACGCATCAACTGTTCAAACTCCTCTTCGCCCTCCACCGGTCCTGGCTCAACGGCTTTCCTTGGGGCAACCAAGTCTTCAATTGTTTGAGCGTCCATCTTCTTCGGATCTGGTGGAGCATCAAGGCTAAGAGATTCGTATAAACCTTCCCTAATGGCCTTGTACCTACCTTTCAAAGGATAAATGAATGGTCCATCAGGTACCGTGAGTTGGTTGACACGAACAACTTGAACTGATTCGTTGAATTCCTTTTCCATGAGGTCCTTCAATGATGCTACAAGAAATTCATTTCTCCAAACGAAACCTGGTTGCATGGCATATCCCAAAAAGACACCTGGATTTGAAGTTGGGTCAAAACGCAAATCTTTCTTGGGTTTAA